>OY282603.1:16967831-17260162 GCA_958298965.1 Chrysolina haemoptera
CGATTTGGAGGTTATGATACTGTCAATATGCTCGCCAGTCAAAATATCCGGGCTGTCGCTAGACGCTAGTCAGCTAAATGCGTCTGACGGAATTGCTACACCACTCGCTTATCTATTAAACTTGAGTTTTGCAAAAGGTGACTTCCCAAATGTACTGAAAATAGGTATAATCAAGCCACTGTTTAAGAGTGGAGATAGAAAAAATATTTCAAATTACAGACCTTTGTCATTAATAATATCCAACATTTCCAAGATTTTCGAAAAATTAATCAAGAATAGAATTCTAAATTTTTTCAACCAATATAACATTTTCTCAGTTTTTTTTTTATAAACATAAACCTATCAAAACAGAATTATTTTCTTTGGGATACTTTTGTTTGGCAGATGTTTATAATTACGGTGAATTATACAATTTTTTTCAGAGAAAAGCTCATCGTAGCAGATCAAGTTTGTGATTATGGTATGTGGGCGTATTCGTGTTCGAAGATTATGGATCTTTTGTCAAAAGTCATTAATTCAAGATGGCGGACAAGATGTGCGATTATGAGAAAATTCGATTCAACATTTGTATTTGCGGGTTTTTGGAATCGGAGATTATGGTTCATTTCTCAAAATTAATAAATTCAAGATGGTGGACGTAATTTGTGATTATGATCAGTTTCGATTCGGAATTTGTATGTGTGGGTTTTCAGGCTCGGAGAGCTTGAGGTCTGGTTCTGTTGAAGACTGATAGCTTTGTAGTGGTTTTGGATCGAAGTTAATGATTTTTCATTCAAAATACAGAAATTCTCAAGATGGCGAAATAGTTTGGTGATTTATAGTTCCTACGAGTCTCTATAAGACTGGTATTTAGGGGTTTTTGAATAACTCTTTTTTCAATGACAATTGAGATGACGTATATATTTTTTGATTCATAATCCGATTCTATTGAAAATTGATATTTGGGAGTTTCAGAAACTATGAGGAAATTAGAGAAATTTAAGATGGCGGACGTATTTTGTGATTCATGTTCCAATTCTATACCTGAAATATTGGTGTTTAGGGGTTTTTGAGGTTATTATTCATCAAATTTCCAGAATTCGGAATGATAGCTGCAAAATGGCTATGGGTTTTGTGATATATCGTCGTATTCCATTCAAAATTGCCAGCTGTTTTTGCAAATGAATCGATTTGAATTGTGAATTCATACTTTTTCTTCAGTTGGCTTCCAGGGGGTACGGGGGTAATATTTTTTAAATTACATTATTCGACAATCTCCTGTTTTTCACTATTTCAAGGAAGAAGGAAAGACATTTTTTCGAATTTCTAAACGTTCTCTATCTAGACTCTGGGAGGAAGGGTGTACATTTTTATAAATTATTGATGCTAGCAAGTACTTGAATAATGGATGGCAAATTTGATCTGGAAAGACAGGCAGGAGAATACTGGCTTGTGATAATGCCCAAGCAAAAATGATACCCAAACCTGAACAATGCACACACACACATTTCGAAGTCCTGATGCCCACTGCCTATTTTGCCAATACCATGTGATATTCTATATTGAATACAAATATTGGCTGCTAGTGAATTGATATAAATATCTATATAAATGCCGCCGAAGTAAGAAACAAAGCCCTAACAATCACCTCATATTGGATCTCCGTGGTAAAAGTCATGGTATCGTTTGTCTATCATGCCGCCGGCCGTACCTCCAATTGGAAAATTCATGAAAAATCCATTGCGGCTTTCCCATCTCATAATGGTACTTCAGAGACGCCGCCCAAATAAAAATATTTTATTTGAAAGTGATATAGATCAGAGTTGCTGACGAAGGGGTTATATAAGTTTTTTGTCATTTAACTCATTTCTTGTAAAAATATGCCATATGTAAGTTTTATGTCCTAAATCCATTTTAAAAACAAAGGAGTGAAAGGGTCGAGACACCTTTTAGATGCTCTCGCCAGTTTATAATATTCTATCTAGATTCAAGTTCCTTGGTTCTGAGCAAAGTATATTTCCTCATCCATCTCCACAACGACATATTCTTAAAATTCTGTAATGATATTAATACAGTGCTAGTCAAAAGTTCCCTCTCCCCTCGTATCTTCTGAACGGATTGGAATATTTCTTCGAAATTTGTTTTGGAGGAATGGTCGTTCATAAGCTACTTTTTGACACCAAATTTCATCCATCTTTCAAAACGGCGGCTCGACGACATTTAGTTTTGATCAAATATTTTTGTCTGATATTCCATTGTCGTGTAGAAAATTTAGAGACGATTCAAATGAGGTATCAGTCGACCGCCAATGTGATTTTAAAAAATCCCTCAACATGGCGACCAGACGCCATTTTCAAACATAAACTTTTTTTGTTGTCATAAACTATCATTCAACTTCATAAAATTTCAAATGAAAATTTCTATCCGTGCAAAAGGGGTGGCGTTACTCAATATATGTTCTGATATTATGTACCGCCATTTTGTTCTGGATGAATAATTTCATTTTAAATTTTGCTTTCATATAGAAAATTGAAAGACGTTTCGAATAAGATATCACTTGACCAACAGTGCCATTTTGAAAGATAGATAAGTGTTTTTGGTGTCAAAAAGTAGCTCATGAACGACCATTCCACCAAGAATAATTTCAGAGAAAAATTCCAATCCATTCAAAAGCTAAGAGGGGGAGGGGACTTTTGATTTGCTCTGTATAAGCGTTAATATACGAATACTTATGTGATAAATATTATGTTATTTTCACTTTTTCAGATACCAATGACACGCACCGATAAAACTGAAGCAGTATTGCGACAAGCGTTCATGTGGGGTACGCTCGTTTCTCCATTAGCTGCGAGTCGGATAGCAGCAAGAGTTGGAGCGGAGAGGTTATTCGGTGCAGGAGTTGTAGGTGCAGGAGTTGTGGCAGTAATGGTTCCCGCCGCGTGGCTGACAGCTTGCCATGTCATTATCAGATTTATTCAGGGAATATTCATGGTAAAATATTGTGATATTGTACCTACTGATTTTTTAAAATTAGATTCACATCGAAAATGCCGAACAATATTTATTTTATTTCTATAGTTTTCTCTCAACATCACCGTAAATTGTAAATTTGAATTTCAACTTTTAGCACGGCACGCGCTTCGCGCGTACCGCCCACCTAAAGATTTGCCGATTGGTGCTATAGCACCCAAAAGTCCCCTGGTTAAACCGGCATTGCACACAAGCAAAAGTTTTGATATACACCGGGGGTAGCGAGGTGGTCTCGTAGGTCTTTAACGAAACGGAGCAAAGAACGTACCTGACTGGTTGGCTTATAGATGATTTTGACATCACGTTTTCCTGTCTGGTCTGTGACTGTCTTGATATAAGGCAGATATGCTCTACTTGGTGATATTTTGGTCAATTCTGTTCCTTGATAATAATAATAATATTTATTTACATCGAAAGAAACAATACAATATAGGTAAAGTGAATAAAAGAGCAGTCTATAAATGTTTTCACACTTGTTTCGAGGAATGCATCACAATTTTGGAAATATATATAAAACTAATGACTACTATATCTATCTAAAATACAAAATATGAAATATAAGGACACATATGCTCCCACTCAACTATTCATGTTAAATTTATATAAAACAGTTAAGGTTAAAAGACAAGAAATAATAGCAAAATTGTTATCATAGCAAAACAACTTTCACAGGAAAATATATCTCAATTTTGTAGTAAGCTTGATATCTACATTACTTTATCGGCAAGAGATGCTGTGACAACAGCATCTACTGCCGATAATTTCAAGCCTGCTACAAAATTGAGATATATTTTGCTGTGAAAGTTGTCATGCTATGAAAACAATTTTGCTACTGAGAAACAGAATTCACACGATTGTCGGGATTTTGTCATCAACCTTGTCTTGTTGGCTTGTTAGCTCTTGAAACCAACTAATACTCCTTTTTTTTTAAATCGCTGACGTTTCAAAACTTGTTGAAATCTATTCGTATTTCATTTGGATATGATGAGATTTTTTTTCTTTTGAAGTTGAAATCCCCCCCCCCCCCAAAAAAAACGATAAGAAATAAATTTTCGCCACGAAACATCAGTTATAATGACCATTGACGTTGTGATACTTTTTTTTTGCAGGGAGCTACTTGGCCTGCGGCGCATATGTTGGCGGTGACTTGGATTAAACCAGAACATGTTAGTGGATTTGTGTCCCTTTATACAGGTGATGGTTGATGATCAATTTGGTGCTTTGTCCGTATAACCTGTGTTCGTATTTGTGTTCGTATCGAGTGAAAGCAAATTCATCATCCCGTAGAATATGGAGTTTGAAGAAAAATTCTGAAATTAATTTTAACAGATTTGAGTCGATCGATCATCATATTTTCAATTTCAAATATTCTGTTGAATGGAATCATATAGTTTTTCAGCTGAAATTGTGAGAAATTTCTGTTACCATTCCAACCATATTATGCAGTGACTGCCAAAAAGTACGTACCATATGGAAAAAAGTTTATTATCAGAGTATTGGAAAAAAGATTTTTGAGAAAAGTTTGTGCATGTCCGATATCCTAAAATTCAATTTTGACACATGTCACGTGATCGCTGGTATAGCGGCAAATTCAAAAAAATTACTGTGAAAAGGCAAAAAGTGAAGTAAAATGGCGAGATATCGAAAACAGTTATTTCAAAAAGTTGCCTAAATTCAATTTTATACATAAATAGGTAAGTTTAAAAAGATAATGAGAGAAAATTGAAAATAGCAATTTTTTATATTTTCCTAAGTGTATAAAAATGTCAAATTATTTTCTTATGAATAGCTTGACCATACTGAAACATTTGTATTTCAATGATAATAACAAAACTTTCTCATTTTCTTCACAGTAAAAAATAGCCTCTTTTTTATCATGTGCTACTCTAAACCTATCAAATTTTACATTTTTTTCGAAAATCCTCAAAAAATCCTACTCGAATATCGAAATATCTTTCTTTAAGAGTTTGTATGAACTTTGGCTTATAAAAATGGAAATTATTTTTGTGCAAAATTCTTCTCATAGTTTCTCTGTCAACCCCTGTATTTTCACTAGTGCTCATAATATTAGTTTTTCCGTTTTTCAACAATGCTCAACCATTGAGTTGTTCGTCTTCATTATACTTTATTGGATTATGTGGTTTCTTGAAACGATTGTCCACAGAACCAGTTTCTTTGAATCAATATCATTCTCACAGCACTAAAGTGAATACTTTTTCCTGGATACTGGTGATTGAAAATACAAGCAACATCTCGATATTCATTCTCACCACATAAAAGAACGATTTTCACGTTGTCTTGTGTGGATAACATTGTACATGAAACTTGTTGTGAATTATAAATGTACGAAAATATGTACACAAAACAACTCGATTTATTAAACGTAATAATTTGACTTTACCCAAAACTAAAAATTTGTTTCAAAAGCCTACTAGGGGAAAATTTTATTTGGATTTGATCAGTATATCTACTATTTTCTTACCGAGATGTTGTATAAGTCTTGTATTGTTAAAAATCACGAAATTTTATATCGTGTTTAGTACAAACAGGCCCCCCGCAAAGTTTGTCGCCGTCCGCGTGCGAAGAATATTTTGGCGCCCTTTAAATAGGACGAGTTTTGAAATTCATCGATGGATAATGCGCATTCGTGCTGTCATTGTCATTTTCCATTAATTAAATAAGAATGAAGGATGCAATACTCATCGATGGAGCCATCGATGAATTTAATTTGTAATTTAAAAATTGCCCTTAAAATGCAGTGCGCGCGTAAAGTATGGAAACAATTCTTTTTTTCTAAATATGAAGATATTTCTAAAAAATCTTCGGATAGGTTGATTTTCTTTTCCGGTGGGTCAAATTTCAAACCCTTCACAAAATATATAGGGTTATGCGCCTTTGAGTGAAAATTACATTTGGTGATATTTTTAAATGGGACACCCAGTATATTTTTTTATACTTGGATAGAAATCGTCATTACAAGTCCAGTGATATCAGGTTTGATGGGATTACGTCTGCGGAATTTTAACCTTTCGAATCGTGTGGAGTCTTAGTCATACTCATTAGACATACGAGGAAGTTTTTCGCTAATATCTCCGCAGCCGTTTGACATAATTCCGTCAAACCTGGAATCACTGGATTCGTAATAATCGACGCGCATATGTTCAAAAAAGGACAGTCGTGGGCTTGAGATAATCAAAGCAAATGACTTATTTTAATATTTTATACTCATTATTTACGATCTCACACCACTTCTTGGCTACCCCAGATACGCGTCGTTCACCCCCTACAACCCCTCAAAGGGTGAAATATTCAAATGACTATATCTCGCTCACTATTTTAGTTAGCGGGTTCGTTCAAACGGTGAAAAATTTGTATTTTGGAAATAAATAACTTTGAACGATCCATATATACTAAATATATTTAGCGAGATTTTTTGAAAAAAAAACGATGATCTAAGTGCACCCTGTCAAACATTATCGAATAACTTTAAAACAAACAGTCCTAGAAAAAATATGCATCAGTTCGGATATATTTCCCATTCTATAAGCTTCATTTTCTGTAGCCACACCTGCAGTTGTCCAAAGTGGAATAATTTGAATAATAATAGTATGTAACTCATCCACATATTCAGAAAACACACGCCACATGCCTCAATTATTTTATTTTTTTTAAATCATCACACAACAATCAACATTCATTGTTACATGATAAAATATTATCTAGGTCGCACACGGATATTTTCCATTTTAAATTTCTCCTTCGTCACTAGAGTCGTCGAAGTCTAAGTTTATTATTGGGTCGTTCTAAATTTTCGCAATACTCCTCTTCTTTCGCACTCACACATTCTGTACATTTCAATTGATTTATTACGCATTTGCAGTGTTTTGTATTACATTTATTTTTTCTGCATCCACATCGACCAAATTCAATATTTCTGGTGGTGCGCAATTCTCGGTAGAGAAAACAGGTATCAGTCGTCCTGCCTCATTACTTTGCCATCCATAACAACAACAATTCGCTTTTAGATATGTGAGAGCTGGTCCAAATTAAAAGTTGTAATCTTGCTCTTTGCAAAGCTGGATACAAACTGCCTTCAGTAGGTGGTAATTGATCACTTTTTTTCGCAAAACTCCACCACCTCAACTTGGCTAAAGAGCAGATGTTTGACGTCGGTGCATACATTTTAGAAATAAATTTCTCCAAAATATCTAATAACATTAACACGTTTAATACGAGTTTAGACAATCGGATTCATACTTATGTTGATATCAAATGAAGCTGAGAGTATAAGCAAACAGTTTTATTTGAGGCATTTTGTCGAGAAAACTATTGTTTTGAAGTTATTGAATCAAAATCTATAGGGTTGATATGAAAATATTTCTATTTTCAAAATATCTCGACACATTTTGAACAAACAGTAAATGAAGTTATATAAACTTTTATTCACATTAAAAAAATAAACATCTCAGCGTCAGAACGATATCGCTAGCTCAAATAGTTATCGAGATATTTCACCCTTTGTTGTAGGGGGTGAACGACGCGTATCTGGGGTGGCCAAGAAATGGTGTGACTATACAATGAGTACTATCAGTGAAAATAGGTCGTTTGCTTTAATCATTGCAAGCCCACGAAAATACTTATGCGCGTCCACTATAATGACGATCCCAAACCAAATATAAAAAAATATATTGTGTGTTCCATTTAAAAATATCCCCAAAGTTATTTTTACTCAGAGGCGGGTAACCCTATATATTTTAGGTATAGGGTTCAAAATTTAGGGATAAAAATTTTACCCATCGGAAAAAAAATCGACATATCCGAAGATTATTTCGAAATATCTTCGTATTCAGAAAAAAATTATTTTTTTCAAATGGCATTGTTTGCTATAATATTTTTGTGATTAAAAACGCATTTCAATCTAATTTAGTAAGGAAATAACAGATAACAAAGCTTAAACTTTATTCTTATTTAAATTCAATAAAAAGGCAAAAACACAAATTAAACAATAAACAAATAAAACAGAGTAACAAATATCATCAGATCCAATCCAAAAATTAAATCAGTCATTTTTACACAACAATAGTCAATTTGACTCTTGAACGTAGCGAAACAAAATATCAAACGCCTACCGGTATATGCGTAGATGTATTCGTATACCAACATTATATTAATAAAAACAAATTTTAATATTATAATTGTTTATAGGTAGGTCGGTAGGTACATCTACATCGAAAGTTGAAAACCAAAATACATTCGTTAGTGCGTTGTTCGTTAGAAGTTGGTGAAAAAGTAAACACAATTTAAGTTTCAGCGTGAAAGAAAGTGAATATTCTATTATGTTTTTAACGTAGCGCTAGTTTACTAACGGGGGCCCTGAGTACAACAAAAATATTTGGAAAAATTGAGCAATTTTTGTAAAGTCATTTTTGACCCTTAAAATTAAAAAAATCAATATACTTATTCGATAATATACTCTTACAGAAGAAAATAAGCCCTGAATCGTTACTGTAGCATCATTCCCCGAGCAATAGTAGCCAAATTGAGAAAGCATCTTTTTTTTAGAAAACTTCATATATTTTGAAAAATAATCAATATTTATCAATTTTTCAAAAAAAGACTTTTTTGGCTTGCCATAGGCTACACATAAAGTAAGTAACAAGTTTGAATACCTTACAATTAACGAGTTATAGAAAACCCGATTTTCCACGGTTTTTCTGATATAACTCGAAAAGAATCAATGATATCGAAAAATTATAAATCACTTATAGGCCGTCAGATAGTGACAGATTTAGGTGCCCCATTTTCGCATACAAGCCTCGAATAGGGTTGAAAAGTAATCGATTTGGAGTAAAATGAAGATATTTTTACGAGTGGCTCCTGGGGATAACATACCGAGTATTCGATTTTTCAGAACAGTGCTTCTTTGTTTCCGTCGTGTTTCTATTTACGGTACGAAACTACAGAGGGTGAGTTGTTAGGTCGCCTTAAGGAAAAAAGTTCCTAAGAACATATGTCCGGAGTTGCTTCGTTTCTGAGATACAAAGGCGTTTAAAAAAAAATCAATGCCCTGTATCTCAGAAAAGAAGCAACTCCGAATATATGTTCATAAAAACTTTTTTCTCAAAACGACTTAACGAATCACCCTCTGTAGTTTCGTACCGTAAATAGAAACACGACGGAAACAAATAAGCACTGTTCTGAAAAATCGAATTCTCGGTATGTTATCCCCAGGAGCCACTCGTAAAAATATCTTCATTTTACTCCAAATCGATATACTTTTCAACCCTATTCGAGGCTTGTATGCGAAAATGGGGCACCTAAATCTGTCACTAGCTGACGGTCTATCAATTGATAGATCTTTCCAATACCTACAATTTCATGATTTAAATTTTTTCGATCGGAGCTTTAGTTTTTCAGTTATCAGCAAAAAACCGCTTTTCGCAATTTTGTCAAATTTTTAGGTTATGTTCATCCTTAATTTTAATTTCCTATACACTCTTATTTTTTTTGTTTTCGGGTATTAATTTCTGCACATTTAACATTGGTCCGCTTCCTCGTTTCTAGGACTGATTAGGGATCCACTCCAGAAAGACATTTCAAAGGATGAAGAGGTATATATACTTTCAAGGAGCAATAAATGTTCCAGTGACTGTAAAACAGTTCGGAAGCAATCCTCTAGGAAATAAATATTTTTTTGTATAGTTTGTTTATCATATGTCCGTCAGAAAACAAATACTTCCCTGGCCAATATTGAATTATATCTGTCAGACATATGTGCAAAGATCCTTTCTTGGAAGGAACAACTTTGCAAGGACTCTCTAAGAAAAACAGCGGGACTTCACCTGATTCAAACGGGAAAGTTTTCGGACATGGATTACGGATCTCAACAAAAAAAGTCGCGGACACTCGGGAAATCAAAATCAGGAAAATTCTTAAAAATAGTGAAAATTTTCTGACTGTCGAATAAATAAATTCCGAAAATCCGTAAGAGTAGTGGAAAACATCAAATAGTCGGATTTTACAACCCTGCCCCCTGAAGACTAGATAGAGCACGTGTAGGAATTCGAAAAAAATTCCAACCGCTTTGGTCATCGAAAATTACAATGGAAAAGTGTTTTGTTGTGGCCTCAAACCCCTCCATCTCGAAAGAAAGTCGAGAAAACTTTCGAAAATCGGAAAAATCTGTAAAAATAGTGAAAAACATTCACTTTCAGAATTTTTTACCATCCTGTCTCCCTGATCGGCAAGATTGAGAACGCGTAGAAAATTAGAAAAATTTCTTTATGTTTCAGACGAGAAAAATTACGACAAAAGACAATATTGTTTAGGGGGCTCACACACCCCTAAAGTTGGGAAAAATCACGAAAATAAAATCCGCAGCAACTGTGATAAATATAGACTCGTCGAATAATTTTTGTAGCTTGACCTGTAAGGACAAACAATTCTACTCACATAGCTGAAACCGCGAAAACACGATGCGCACTCGTCGCACAACGGACTATAGTCCGTAATATATCCAGTGATAAGGCACTCAACATGAACGTATCGGCAATTTCACGTGTTCAGCTATGTTTGACGAACTGTATTCAGTAAGGTGGAGTACGTGCCAAGAAGCTTGGAACCTGGCGCGCCTATTAAAACATGTATTTTTTTTTTTAAATAATAATATCTTCTAATGCTGAAAAGTACAAAATAAAATAAACTTGGATTACTCACATTATTCGATAATTGGAATTTATTGTCGCAAATTTTCGCAATTGTTTTCTCTAGTTGATTTTCGAGAGATTTCGGCTATTTTTTTACGAACAGGAGGTGGGGTTCGAGTCCTACAAT
The DNA here is from genome assembly GCA_958298965.1 of Chrysolina haemoptera. Classification (NCBI taxonomy): domain Eukaryota; kingdom Metazoa; phylum Arthropoda; class Insecta; order Coleoptera; family Chrysomelidae; genus Chrysolina; species Chrysolina haemoptera. Next base: position 16,978,674 of record OY282603.1, read on the forward strand.
TAATATTTTCTTCATTGTATTTTCGACACCAATTGTATTTAATTACATTATTCAGTGATCCTATGTTCTTCTCATATTTTACGGAATTTTCGGATTTTATTTTCACAGGTTTTTGCATTGTTTTCCAGGAGGAGTGGGGGAATGATCATTTTGAATTAATTAACTCGGTGGTCCCATATCTTTCATTAATTTAAAGGATTTTTTTTCCATTTCATTATCGAGAGTTTACGCAATTTCCGGAGGGGAAAACCGCTGAGGAATTTTGGCGTACATGCTTTGGGTATTAGTGGTATTAGTTGGGTATTAGTGGAGAATTGGTGTATTACTTGAAAATTATTGGGTATTAGTCGGGAATTAGGTGTACTACTTGAAAATTATTGGGTGTAGTCGAAAATTAATTGGTATTAGTCGGGTATTCGAGGCATTACTCGAGTATTACATGAGTATTACAGGAACTATTTCGAAAACTGGTAGGAATCATAATTGTTGAATAAAAAAAGGGGGCTCAAAATCTAAAATTCGAACAGGGTTCAATATTTCTATTACTTTCAGTACTCGGGTATTACAGGAATTACTTGGCATTAGTTCGGGTTATTACTCAGGATTTCTTTGGGTATTAGTAATATTAGAATTTTTGGGAATTAGTGTACACAAAATTTTCTCATCGGTTTCCCCTTCGGCAATTTGTTTCGAGTAGGAGGGGGTAGTGGATTTTTTTTACCAAATGAGTCACTGGTTTCATGTCTTTCATAAAGGTTTAAGAATTTTCCCGATTTTATTTTCGATAGTTTTTGCAATTTCATTCAAGAAGGAGGAATAATTTTTCAAATTAAATTATTCGAGTGTGTGTCTATGTGTGTTAGTTTGGGGCAACTCTTCTCTCATCCTACGAGGTTAAAATTTTACACGTTGGTTCATTTCTGATGAAAATGCATTGAAGTCAAAAAAATATTAACCTCTGCCTCAGAAGATAGATACCGTGTAGGTTTTCGGATACATTTTTGACGGATTTGGGAGTCAAAAATAACGATGAAAAAAGAATTTTTGTCGGAGACTAGTACCCCTTCTCTTCTTGAAAAAAGTCGGAAAACTTGCGAATTTAATATCGGAAAATCCAAAAAAATAGTGAAAATTTTCTGTCTGTCGAATAATATAGTTTGAACAGTCTTTCCCACTGCCCCCCTCGGAAGCTAGATAGAGAACGCGTGAGTATTCGGGAAAAATCTCAACACAAACGTATAGGAGATGTTGCTTTCTTGATTATTGTGGTAACAAAATGAGTTGCATTTAGACATCACTGTTACCACTTAGTGATGCCAAATGTTATAAATTGTTCACAATTTTCTTCTCGTTAGTGTCGCTTTGATGCACAAAATCTGAAGAAAACTGCGAAGCACATCAATGTGAATTTTGGTTTCATTGCGATTTTGTCGGTATAGAAGGAATTCTGCTGATACCAAAATTGAGCATGACATCACCGACATGACACAAAATAGCCAGAGTTGTTTGTTGAGTCGAGAGTCAGGTAGAATTTGTATTTGGTTGATGCCATTCTTTAAATGTGTAGGTATTTCTGATAGTGTGCAGTGTTCTGTTCGATAATTTTTATTTCATTTATTTCAATAGTTAAATGAGTGTGTTTGTTTCAACATTGCCCAATAATTATTCTTGACAAGAACTGTTTCCCTTCAAGGACCGGAATGGCGAGTAGAAACTTGAGAATGTTAATTCAGTGATTTACAGAATTTGGCATTTTCAGGATACAGGTACTGATTTCGCCGGGAAGAAAATGGTGTCCAGAGGAATGGAATTGAATAATAGTTTATTGTACATATATATATATATATATATATATATTGAATGGAGCGAAGAATTTGTATATAAGTGTATACATTTATTATTTATTGCAAAGAGCTTTCGACTTGCGTCATCTTCAGTGCTTACCTGAAAGTAAATACTCTAATTGAAGAAATTTGAATTTAAAATTGAAATTGAAATTGAATTTTGAGGTTATGGAATTTAGAAAGTACTTACTAGTCAGGCAACAGGAAGTATCAAGATTTGTAAAAGCATTATCTGTTTAAATTTGAAACTTATTTGAGTCTAAAAACCAACGAAATGCATGTTGGAGTTATAAGGCCATGTGGATATTTCAATTGAATGAAAACCAACTAGTGACTTTGTGTCAAAACTGTCAAGTAAATTGTCAAAGAAAATTATTGGTACCAACTTAAAGAGTGAACCAATAGGAATTATGAAAATGTTGCAGGAGTGCCAATATAAATTATTTTTTAATATTTTGAATCAAAGTATTGAAATTATTAGTTGAAGTTAGTTATCCTTTTGTGAAGGGGGAGGAAATCTCTGTACAAGTTCACTTGAGTGTTTAGGCAGTGATCATTATTAGAAAGAACCAAATTCCAAAATTCTACACAAAATTGATAATAAAAATTACCTCAGATTGGATTTGTTTGAAGAATTGGAGATTTCCAAAGAACTTTCTAATAATGATCACTGCCTAAACACTCAAGTGAACTTGTTCAGAGATTTCCTCCCCCTTCACAAAAGGATCACTAACTTCAACTAATAATTTCAATACTTTAATTCAAAATATTAAAGAATAATTTATATTGGCACTCCTGCAACATTTTCATAATTCCTCTTTGTTCACTCTTCAAGTTGGTACCAATAATTTTCTTTGACAATTTACTTGACAGTTTTGATACAAAGTCACTAGTTGGTTTTCATTCAATTGAAATATCCACATGGCCTTATAACTCCAACATGCATTTCGTTGGTTTTTAGACTTAAATAAGTTTCAAATTTAAACAGATAATGTTTTTACAAATCTCGATACTTCCTGTTGCCTGACTAGTAAGTACTCACTAAACTTTCTAAATTCCATTACCTCAAAATTCAATTTCAATTTCAATTTTAAATTAAAATTTCTTCAATTAGAGTATTTACTTTCAGGTAAGCACTGAAGATGACGCAAGTCGAAAGCGCTTTGCAATAAATAATAAATTTATACACTTATATACAAATTCTTCGCTTCATTCATTACTAACAAGTGTATTCAGCTTCCCGCATTCATATATAGGAGAGAGGTAGTCTTTGCTGACTCGTTAAGATCAAACTAGGGAAACTTGTTGGTAAGCAGCATGCAGGAAGTATACTCTTATAACACTTTATCAATATTTCGACAAGTATTATTGTCATCATCAGGGAAAGCTACAATAACGTCAAAACTATAGTGAAAACAATTGACAACTGTGGATTCTAAACTACTTACGTGTTGATGAGATTGATTGCAATAGATGATATAAAAAGACGTGTACAGTAATTAAACATATTAAAAAACAAGTTATGAGATAATCTTAAAGGTAATCGTCACACATTATTAAAAAGTCAGTTATGCATAAAATCTAGTTCTATTCAATTTTATTCAAATGGATATCATACCGATGTCACACCGGTTGATCGGAAAGCGTGGAAAAGAAAGAAAATTTATTATTTATTTGTATTCTAGTACAGTTCCATGCAGGAACGTACCTTAACAAACTTCACTTTGTATACATAACCTCAAAAGCTTTCCCTGATGATGACAATAATACTTGTCGAAATATTGGAATAAAGTGTTATAAGTGTATACTTCCTGCATGCTGCTTAGCCAACAATATATATATATATATATATATATATATATATATATATATATATATATATATATGGAACTAGTAAATAGTGGGGCTTTGCAGCAAAATCAAAGAGTACTACTTTAAAGTTTGTCCAAGCTTTCGGAAATTTAATAAATCATTTCCATCATCAGGGATACTACAAATTGCATGTGTAAGTTGTAAGTAATATAAAAAAAATATATATGTATTGTTAACTTACATCTTTGTTGAGATTGTGAGACGCGATGTTATTCAACAATAAGTGGCACATTGTGCAAGATGAAAGTTGATATAAAACATGTAAAATTGGTAGGATGTTAAGAATCCATCACCCATTAACAATGAAAATTGATTAACAAATATTTTATGACCTTGATAAATAATTATATACATTTAACTTAACTCCCTTTCGTCCAAAAAAAAAAAAAAAAATTTGATTCTACTAAAGTACTAAAGACATTTAGTTACATGCCAAATGTACTCAATTCAGGTTTCATCCTAGCTCACTAGGTGTCGCCTTACCAATTAAAAATCGGATTTACGGATTCCAACATAGGTTGGTAACTGTAAATTGGTACCACTGACTGAGTCGTATGACATGTCAACTGTCTGTCTTCTCCTAACCAAGAGCATTGCTTTGGCCTGGTGTGGTCAAAATAAAAATTTTTTTAACAATTTTAAATGTAACGTATTTTATGAAAAAATTTTAAGACATCCTACCAATTTTACATGTTTATATCAACTTTCATCTTGCACAATGTGTCACTTATTGTTGAATAACATCGCGTCTCACAATCTCAACAAAGACGTAAGTTAACAATACATATATTTTTTTATATTACTTACACATGCAATTTGTAGTATCCCTGATGATGGAAATGATTTATTAAATTTCCGAAAGCTTGGACAAACTTTAAAGTAGTACTCTTTGATTTTGCTGCAAAGCCCCACTATTTACTAGTTCCATATATATATATATATATATATATATATATATATATATATATACATATATATATATATATATTATTTTTCCCATGATTTAGACAGTTTGATTACTTAGTTTTTTTTTGTAAAAAGTATATTCTACAGAATCAACTCACGCATTTGTTTTCCAGTATTCCATTTCATATTAACCGTAATTAATTAGCAAGAATAATATTTCGGTATAATATCCATGTATGTTGAAAAATGGTGAGCTTTGTTTCATTCTTGAATATTCTATACTTTATATTAATTCAAGTTGCCAATTAATTATTGTTCTAGCAGTGAATTCGCTTCGAACAGGAGCGAGTTAGATTATAAGCTTAAAATATATTCTTACATGTGAAAGAATCATCGACTTCTAAATTTAAAGTGTTTGAAACATATAGGAGAAAGAGAAACGCATTTTTAAATAAGTGCCAGTCCATTCAATTTCACATTGTTACATCGAAAGGATCTTAATGTGCATTCGATATCGGAGTATAAATGGAATGTCACATTGGGCTAATTTCGAGTCAAATTTTGCATCACATTTTGATGTCTTACCAACGGCGCACCGAATAGACGTTTATGCGATGATAATGGAAGTCACATTGCGATTCACTGGTGTGATCTGAACCATGCATGTGAAGCCCACTACCATCTCTGAGACCATTCTGTGTTAACTGGGTATCTGACCGTCTGAACCGTTTGAACAAACTATATCCATATGTTCCTCCTCGGAAGATAGATATATAACGCGTAGGAATTCGGAAAAACTGCAAACGGTTTTGGACATGGAAAATTACTACGAAAATAATTTCTGTCAGTTGGCACCTCTCTTCTTTTCGAAAAAAAGTTGCAAAAACTTGCGAAATCAGAATTGGAAAAATGCTTTAAAATAGTGGAAATTATCTGATCGTCGATTAATATAGTTTCAACTGATGTTATTTCTCTGCCCCCCCTCTCAAAAGCTAGAACTTTCGAAAATGAAACCAGAGAAATCTGTATTAATAGTAAAAAATATTCCATTTCACGAATTTTTACCTTCCTGTCTCCCTTAAGGCTAGATTGAGAACGCGAATATAATTAGAAATTTTTCTTTTTGTTTTAGACGAGAAAAATAACGACAGAAGAAAATATTGTTCAGGGGACTAGACACCCCTAAAGTTGCAAAAACTCACGAAAATGAAATCCGATACAATTGTGCTAAAACATCGAATCGGGGTATATGCCGAGAAGCTTAGCACCTGGCGCGCCTGTTATAAGAAAATTCTTATGCTAAAAAGTATGAAAAAAATCTTCAGTATCATCATGACATAGTGACCGGTAGAAAGTACGCATCATATTGGAATTTTTTTTATTAATAATTTTTTACAAAAATTCATACGTACAATCACTTCTGAATCAAAAGAAACCCCAAAAAAAACGTTGAACAGTGCCGTTCGTCTTTCCGTATTTGGCGGGAAATTTAAAAAATTCAAAATCAATTAACAAAATCAATAGAGGCCGATTTTAATTGCTGGTATCTCCATAGGAGGTGAAGCTGATATAATTTTAGAACAGTTCTGGGACCTTTCTCTACCAATTCCACAAAATATAGGACAACTAAATCTGTTACAATGTTTAGATTCGTTCACTAGTGAAGAAACTTTGAATGGCGATGAAAAACCTACTTGTTCCAAGTGCAATGTGAGATGGAAGTGCACGAAGTCTCTGTCGATTAATATATTTCCTAAAATTCTAGTGATTGGTTTCAAGCGTTTTTGTTTTCAAGATAGTTTCAGTGAAAAATTGAACACCACTATTGCTTTTCCCGTAGAAAGACTGGATATGAAAAACTATCATAGCGGGACAACCGATTGCGGACACTACACGGCTTTCTGCAGACATCCTATCACGAATCAGTGGCATGAGTACAATGACTCTAATGTTTTACGTATCAATTCCCAATTACTCGTAAGCGAAAAAGCATATGTTCTTTTCTACGAGTAAGAGGGAACTTGATCGATTTGTATTTATATTTTTTACAATGTATTATGAAATTTCTTCTTGTTTGAAGATATCGAAAACTGCTACCCGGAAAAGTTTAATAGTTATTAAAACAATTTGGAAAATATATTTCTCACGAATAAACTCATTGTTAAAGCCACAGTAACTTTTTGAGTATTATTATGTAAAATATTCGAAACCTATTTCTATTTTATTCGGAGAAAATTTGAATTCTGTGAACTTGCCATGTCGTGTTGAGCTGCTTCATAAGAGGACACTGAAATGTCTTCAGGACATTGTATTCTAGATACTGTTCATCAATAATGAAAGACCAAGTATCTAGACAATTTTAATATGAATTTTTCTTCTGAACAAATAATTTAGTTAATTTTTCGGAAAATAAGAACTTACAATTTTTTTTACTTTTGTGTATGATTCCAACAAATTGATAAAACTCAAATATAATTTTTTGTTCTATGAAATATTCGAATAAAAATTGTGTAGATACATGGTTCTTCATTAGTAATAAATAGTTTGGGGATTATAATGCCCTGAAGATATTTCAGTGACATCATATGAAGCAGCTGAACACATGACAAATTTTTTTCGAATAAAATACAAATAGCTTGCAAATCTTATATATAAAACATTATATATACAGGGTGACCCAGGGTTAAACCACCAAACGTTCAGTATCGGTTTTTTATGTGAAAATAAGAGTTTTTCTTCAAATAAGCATGTGTCCCAACTTGCTTCGTTTTCAAGATACAGGGTGTCAACATTTTTACAAAAAATATATATTTTTTCATTGTAAGGACATTCAAATAAGCCTTTTATTACCGCAAATAAGCATGACAAGTTTTATCAAAATCAGTCAAAAAGTTTTTGAGTAATGAATATAAATCTGATTTTTTTAAAAAACTCTGACACACTGTATCTCGAAAACAAAGCAAGTTGGAACACATGCTCATATGTAGAAAAAGGTTTATTGTTTCCTGAAAAACCGATACTGATCGTTTGGCGGTTTAACCCTGGGTCACCCTGTATATCAATATATAAGTACTCTAATACACAGATTCCGAGCTTTCAACAATTATTTATTGTCATATTCAGGAAAGCTACAATATGGAAAGACATTTTTTGAAATATCGATAAAGAAAAAACCACGAATCAACTTACAGTGTTGTGAGGTTATGTGGCGTTTATGTTGAAAATAATCATAATATATGGACAAAACTGGGAATAAAACTTCATTGGTAACACAAAGAGGTAATTTCGATGCGACACTTTACTGATGATCCATTTCAAAATGGATATAAAATTTTTTTTGCTAGTACTAAAAGCACGTGCTGCACCTTATTCGGACAGAGTAACAACTTATAAGTATAAAATATTAGTACTAAACTATTACATTTACATGCATGTATTTATATTTTAAATTATTGATGACATCTGCAAAGTCGGCAATAATTTAGTGCTGTCGTCCATGGGTCATCGAACAATAACCTGCTGATGTAAGGCGTTATCGAACTGTAATTTCTCCATCCCCCGAGGAAGTCTTGGAAGGGACGAACAAGACTGATAATGATTATGCTTCTTTTTCTGGAGCTGGTGGATCATCAGTAGTTGGTTGTATCTTCGGATGCTTTTTCAATCTGTAAAATACGAAGAGGATGATGATGGTGAATACGATATAAATAGGAGTCATCCAGAAATGACTAAGGTCAGATCGCCGGGTTTCTTCTGGCATGAATTGTAGCCTTTCCTCTTCTAGAGTCAGATATTGCAGCTTGTCCAGTGGAATTTTGTCTAATTTCAGCGGTTTGAACTTCAGGGAAGAGTTGATGTGGACTGTCTTGATATCTGGTAAGGTCAGTGGTTCTTCCAGGATGACGGTTTTGGTTTTATGAATGCTTCGTTGTTGGTTTTGAATTCATAGCCTGGGGGAAGTTTGATCAGATACACTCCCTCTAGAACCATTACTTTTCTACTGGAACAATGTGTAGAGATCTTCGTAGCCTGGGGAAATATTTCTATATAATGGGCTTCTGACATGTCCAGGATCAGAGTTGAATTTATCGAAACTGAAACGTGTTCACATCTTGCTTCTTCATCCGTTATTTCCAGCATCTGGGTAACACAGTCTGGGGATCTTCCAGTGTATTGAAGAAAATTTTCTTCGCATAGGTATTCGAGGCCGATTCGTTCACAAGGTGAATTCAATAGAGGTTAGGACTTACTGTTACGTAAGGAGTTAGTGAAATGATTATCGTTGAATTTTGTGTAGGAATGGGAAATAGGTGGAAGTAGGTAAACTTTTCAGGAAATATTAAGGGAACATGAAGGATGAAAACAATTTTACGATCTGTGTGGTAGGCATCTATTTTGATGACGTCGCAGTACTTATGGATGTCATCCTTCTGGTTATAGAGTAGCTGGTTTTCTGAATGATAGGTGAGCATTGCCCTTATGATCCAACTCAAATCTTCGATTTTGAGAACGCTATTATGGACTGTATTAATCCTTGCAACGGATACTGCTGTTTCTAAATCGTTCAGTGTTTGTAAAATAACTTAAAGTATCAGGTTGATCTGATCCAAAACGTTTCTGGTTTCTAGGTAGTGATTGAAGTCGAAAACGAGCCTGTTGAGATCAGTCTCAATTCTGTTTATTTCTACTGAGATGGCATCTTGATTGTGTGTTAGTAACGAGATGGCTTCGTTGTAACTTTCCAGAATCTTGGTGTTCGAACTTATGTGTTGATTCACATGGCTTATTATGTTCCTTTGATTTTTTTTTCCAATGAAGCAATAGCATTTTCGTATTTCCTAGCATCTTCTTGGTCCAGGTTTCCAGAAATTGCTTTGATTACACTTCCTAAGCCATCTATGAATCCTCGTTTGGGTCTACTGAGGGGTATAGAGTCTGTAGCTTTTTCTTTGCAGATTTCAGCTGGTATTTCAGTCCTTGATCGAAATTGTGCAAGTTGAAGAAGTATGGGTCACTTAGTCCGTTACGAATTGCTGTGGAGACGGCATCATATTGAGATTCTATGGCGGCTATCTCTTGATGGATAGGTTCAAGATCATAGTAGTGGATGAAACCGTAGGTACTAGTCCTGATCTTTGCTTGTCCCAGCTTGAGGGGTAGTAGCCCTGGGTTGGTCTTCAGATTTTGGATTTCGATTTCTTGTGCTCTCGTCAGGTGAAGGCTGTAAAGGGACGAAGAATTCAGTTATCTTATTAGGCAAGTATCTAATATTTTTCTTGTGAATGTTTGCATTTTCTGTCTCAACAGTTACTGTGTGGTCTTTATGGATGGATTTCCCTTTTCTTGTTTCTTTTTTCTATGATGATGGTCTAGTGCTTTTGTAAATTCTCGTTGATTTTTTTATATATCTCCTTTGTTTTTTCTCTGTGCTGTTGGACGTAGTTGTTGATTAAGGCTCGTCTTACATCGATGTCGAACGGATCTTAACTATTGAGATGTCCATTGAGAATATCCATAGGTTTTTGTCTTGTTGCCAAATGGATGGAATTATTGTATCCTAAAATGGCAAACAGCATCTGTTCTTTGATGTCTCTTTTCTTCTGCGTTTGTCTCAATATTCTCAAGTGCTCAATCAGTGTAGAGTCAAATCTTTCGATTATCCTGTTTGACTGAGGGTTTTCTGGAGTGGTGTAGTGGATGTTAACTTTATGGGTATCAACAAATTCTTGGATCAGTCCATTTTTGAATTCGGTACCATTATCCGTGACGATAATATGTGGGACTCCATTGTGGTTTATGAATACCAGGAGAGGGTTGAGGGTATTGATTGCATTGGATCCATCTATAGGATACGCCTGGCCATAATTAGAAAATGCATTTCACTATCGTCAGAATTTTTTGTCCACTAGCCTGGAAGGTATCCATGTGTATTATTTCAAGAGGCTTTGTTGGGGTAGGTGTTAACATGAACTTTGGTTTCTCTGGTCGTCGGTCGTACTTGTTGATTTGACAGATCTCGCAGAAGTTGATAGCTTCTTCAATACCCTTTTTGATATTGGGCCAATAGTACGATCTTCTGATTCGAGTTTCTGTTTCAGTGATTCCTCTGTGGTTTGTTTTTCCTTCATGCTGCTGTGTGATTATTTCTATCTGGGCTGTTGACATCTTCCAGGAGGCGATTGCATTTCATCAGGTTGAAAGAAGAGTTTTTGAATGTTTCTCTCAGAATTGCACATGCTGGGATAAAGTTCTTCGTCTTTGAACATCAGCGCGTATTTTTTTCCTGGACTTATATATTCCTTGAAAAAGTTGAAAACGCTTTTATTCAGATTGTCGTTTCCCTCTTCTTACTTGAGAATATATCCTCTATTACTGTTCTGGCTGGATTATAGTTTACTCGTTTGAAGATGACTTGGTTATTGTAAACATTGAGAGGTTTCTCCGATATTGGTATTTCTAATATTGGGTTTTCTCTGGCTGTGTGGTTGGTGATGCCACTGTTGTCTTCATCTGGGATATCTTGCGGGTTCAGGTCAAGTTCTTTATTTACTTCATTTGAGGGCTTGTCTTCAGTCTCCTGTTGTTTTGAAACAGGTCTTCACCTTCAGGAAAAAATCGACGGATCTCTTCTTCAAATAATTCGTTGACGATGTCATCTGCAGGATCAGGGGCTTCTGATGGAGGATTGTTATATAATGACATTTTGTAGAAATTGTCATTTGCTCCTTGAACCTCTTTTATATGTATTTCGATTCTGGAGAGGGCATCGGCGTTGGTATTGCTTGTGCCTTTTGTGTAGATCACTTCGTAGTCATATTCTTCTAGCTTCAGGCGCCATCGGACCAGCTTTAAATTTGGATCCTTCAGGAGGAACAGCCATTGGAGGGGTCGAAGATCTGACAAAATTTTGAATCTTTTCCCAAAGAGATATGGTCGAAAATACTTGGTTGCCCAAACTATGGCTAGCATTTCTTTGTCAATTGTAGAATATTTCATCTCTGTTTCGTTAAGGGTCCTGGATGCATAGGCTATTGGTCTGCCTTTTCCTGTGGGGCCTTGGGTTGAACGGCTCCTATGGCAAAGTTACTGGCATCTGTGGTCAGGTTGAAGGGCATGGTGAAGTCTGGATACTGAAGTAGCGGTTCGTTGGTAAGCAGGTTTTTGCAGGTTTGGACACATTTCAGGAATTCGGATGTATGTTCTATATGTACATCTTTCTTGAGGCAGGAGGTTAGAGGTTTGGTTGTCTTAGCTAAATTCTTGATGAACTTCCTGTAGTATCCTAGGAGACCAAGGAATCCTCTGATTTCTTCGACGGTTCGAGGTACAGGATAATCCATGATTGCTTTCATTTTGGCTGGGTTTGGTTTTATCCCATTCGGAGTGACTACATGTCCTAGGAAGCTCACTTCTTTTTTCAGGAATTCGCACTTGTCCACTTGTATTTTGAAGCCAGTTTCTCGTAGGCGTTGGAATACTTTCGTAAGGTTAACCATATGCTCTTGTAGGGATGTAGAGAAGATAATTATGTCGTACACATAGACCAAACAGATAGTTTCTTGTAGGCCCTTTAGGACGTTATTCATAACCCTCTGGAATGTCGCTGGAGCGTTCTTCAATCCAAACGGCATTCTCAGATACTCGTAGTGTCCGTTTTCTACATTGAATGCGGTCTTGGGTATATCTGCCTCTGCCATTTCTATTTGGTGGAATCCGCTTGCAGAGTCCAACGTGGTGAAATATTGACATCTTCCCAATTTGTCAAGGATGTCAGAAATGTTTGGAATTGGGTAGCGGTCGTCTATCGTCTTTTCGTTAACTTTCTGGAAATCCACATCAATACGCCAATTTGGTTTTCCCGAGGCATCTGGTTTCTTGGGAATGACCCAAATTGGTGAGGACCAGGGTGATTGACTAGGTCCTATGATACCTTGATCCAGTAATGAAGATATTTGTCTCTTGACTTCCTCTTTATGGACATATGGATATCGGTAAGATTTGGTGTATACCGACATTTTGTCCTTAGTTTTTATATGGTGTTTTACTTGATTGGTGAATGTTAATGAGGCATCCGGATGATGAAAAATATCAGCATATTTCCTGCATAATCTTCTGATATGCATCTCCTCTTCTGGGTTGAGATGGTCAGTTCTGATTAAATCACCCATATTGTTGATTGGGTCCGAGTATTCAGGTGGAAGTATGTCGGTGAAATAGAGATGATGCTCTTGAAGATTTATGGAGTTGCTATGTACTGGTTCTGCTAGAACGATTTGGAGTTTATCTGGACTGAAGTTGACGATTTCGGTACAGGCTAAATGATCACAGGCATCGGTGAGAGCTTCTCGAATGTAAGGACCTTGTAGTTCTTGCCTTGGTATCATGATGGTTCCATTCTTTTCCTTCACCGGTAGTCGTACTTGCGTCACGCTATCTGGCTCCAGTTGGATGGAGTAGAACTGTGTCTTGTTGGTTTCGTAATATTGAATTGGAAGAGAAGAGTGTTCGGTTGAGATGACGGATTCAGGAAAGTTTAGTTCAGCTTTGAGAAATTTCAGGTTATCGAGTCCAATAAGGCCATCGAAAGTTTTATGGAATTTGAAAAGGTAAAAATTGAATGTACCATTTGAGTTAAACTCAGGAAATATGAAAATTTCTGCACTGTAATCTTGTGAATAGTTTTGGAAAATGGAGGTGACGACAAAGGGGTCTTTTTTGATGTAGTTTTTATAAAATTCAAATGCTAAGGTTTTTTGCAGATAACGGATATTGCTGCATTGCTGTTGCCAAGGCTACTGGTTTCATTGATCTTATTGTGGATCCCATAGGCTCTCGTAATCCAGCTAGGAATGTTGTCAGAGCTTGTTGTTGGAAAAAGTTCTTCTTACTTGTCTTGATGTTTTCATCTGAAGTGTAATTCGAAGTAGTTAGATATTGTGTTCAGAAGTCCCATAACGTTTTCGTAGAATTGCTGCGGTGGTTCATTTTGATCTTGCCTTAGATTAACCAGATCTCCAGTCAATGAATTTTCGTTCCGTTGGTCAGCGAAGTTCTGGATTAAAGTTGCTTTGATGCTGTTCCAATCGCTATCCATAAACTGAGATGACATCTTTGGCTCTTCCTCGTAGTTTGTTGAGTAGTCCTTGCATCAATATGTGATTTTGGAAACTTCCGGGATCGTCAGTGTTCCAGTATTCGTTCAGTAACATAGTAGATACGTTGATAAACTGATATAATTCGTTTGGACTCCCATCGTATTCGGGGACAATAAATTCTTCAGGTCGAACTGGTTTGCCATGTTAAAGGGAATGTGAGTTTGTACGGGTATTTGCGAAACAATTGTTGGAATAGGAGTAATATTTGCTGGAGGAGTTTGTGAAATTAAGGTTGGAGGACGTAAAATATTATTTGGAAATGATGAAGATGGTTTCATGTGTGCTTACAGGATAACGATGATGGCTCGTTGCATATTCGTTCACCAAAAATATTCTTGTTGTTTCTTACTGTTAGGCTTCTTGATGGACGGTAGTGAAGAGGTATTCCTTTCTACGGCCAGAATTCTTCTTGGAGTACTTGCTTCTTTCGGAACTCGATTCGGGAATAGTGGATAAACGTTTGAAAACGACGAGGATCTTCTAAGGGCTCCACAATCCTAACGACTGCGCCAATTATATTTCTCGTTCACACAAAAGGGTTTTTAAAAACTTTTCATTCGGACAGAGTAACAACTTATAAGTATAAAATATTAGTACTAAACCATTACAATTACATGCATGTATTTATATTCAAAATTATGGATGACATCTGCAAAGTCGGCAATAATTTAGTGCTGTCGTCCATGGGTCATCGAACAATAACCTGCTGATGTAAGGGGTTATCGAAGTGTAATTTGTGAGACATGACATGACCCCTCACGGAATCGTGCCATGTTGCCACGTGGAGTGAGGGTGAATTATTTTTAACAGGAAGTGACAGATAACACTATAACCTAATGATACAGTTTTGTGGATGGGGATAAATGGAACCTTAATCTTTGAAAACTGAATTTGAATGGATTGCTCCTATTATGAGAGAAAATATTGTATCTGACAGATGACTTGAACCAACAAGGAATCGCATCAAAATGCCAAGTACCAGTCCTAATGTTACAAAATAATGATATGGTCTTAAATGGAACAATACATTTATGACATTGTGTTCCATTCAACACTATTTTTACGGATTTTTTGGATTTTGTCATCACGAGTTTTTGATATTCTTTTCGATGAGGGTCTTGTGTATAATTTCTTTAAATTTTCAAATCAAATTATTTGATGGTTCCATGTTTATCATTATTTACGGATTTTCCGATTTTATTTTCGCGAGTTTTCGCAATATTTTTCGAACAGGACGGAGAGTCCGAGTACTCCGATCAATTTTTTTGCTGTATTTTTTCATGTCCGAAACCGTCAATGATTTTTCAGAATTTCTATGCGTTCTCTTTTTGGATTTTTGTCAAATTATTTCCACTCACATTATTCAATGATCCTATGCTTTTCACTATTTCTACGAATGTTTTCGATTTTATTTTCACGAGTATTCGCAATTTTTTCGAAAAGCAGTGTGTATAGGTTATACCCAATTATATTAAATTGTTTTAATCGATAGTTCCATATTTTTTACTATTTTCACAATTTCTTTCGATTTTATTTTTGCGAGGTTTCGTAATTTCTTGCGAGCGGGAGAAGGGGTAGGAAAGTATATTTTTTTAAAGATTTAATTATCCGATGGTTACATGTTTTTCACTATTTTCACAGATTTTTTTAATTTTTACTTTCTCGAGTTCCCAATTGTTTTCGAGAAGGAGGGTGGGGGGGTGTGATCCCTCCGACCATTATAATTTTTTGTCCCAATTATGAAATTTGCATATTTTGCCATCTGTCAATTAACCTTGTACTTTCATATTAAATTTTATAATGATTTTTTTAAATGATGATCTCTTGCAGCTGTCAACCTTGGATATGCAATTGTGGGAATTCTGGGGACCATTTTGGTACGGAAGCTTGGGCGAGACTGGCTTAGCTACATCATAGCAATGTTTTCATTCCTGTGGTATTTTCTTTGGTGGAGGTTTGTCGAAGAATCACTGCATCCAAATCGTCCCAAGAGAGATGTGAGTAAAAAAATTTCAATCAATTAAATCACTTCTTTTTAGTCCACAGTAACATTAATTCAGTAGCACTCGTAGACTTCCATCGTAATAAATACTTCCTGCCACTTATTTTACGAAATGAAATAAAATATCGAAAGAATTTTCTGGAATTGTAGTTTGTCATGTGGGTCAAGTTCTCTTAATTAGAGTTAGGTAGGAGATATCAGTTGAAGATGACACATCTGATTGGAAATATTTATAGTGACCATTAAAACTATAGTAGTAAGTTCGCATTAATATACAGCGTGACTCACGGTCGGTGGTAGGTTAGACGTTTATGGTAAACGCAACGCAGGATTTTCCTGAAAATTTCATATCTTACATTTCGTTACCTGTTCTATCGATCTAAAATATTTTCAGCATTGCGGCGTTGCCACTTCTATCAAAAAGACCTAGCAACTTTATTTTTTTGAAAATTCATGAAAATTTGATATTTTGATGATAGTTTGTATAAAGTCGAAATATTCAATTAAAACCAAGAAATCGACTCCATATCATACAGGGCGTGCTAAAATCATTATTATGTCCGTCATGCATAAAATTGCTTAAAAGATCATTTTTTCAAATGAAACCCCCTGTATATTACTCGATAAATTGAAAGATGATGAAAAATGCTTCAAGATGATATATCATGTCCCTATACATAAATCATCAAGTTTTCTTGATGCAGTCGATTTTTAAGAATTCGGTTTTAGGTAACAGTGGAATTATCAAGCTTATAACAGTTTGGTAACCTTTATAAGTAATTTACGTATAGGTATCGACGGTGTTTTAAAATATCTTCCAAAATAAATGCAAATATCGATTATTCGAACGAATTCTTATGAAATTATTTATTACACATGAACAATGTGATCAAATCATTGTCAGAAAATTTAACCAAATTAACACCAATGAACGAGAGGAAGTTTGTAGGATTACAAAATAATTTCCTTAACTATGGCTTAAAGTTTCCAGAAAACAACTGTACCAAAAATCAGGCATTTCTAGGTAAAGAGTAAGATTTTCTGGGCTTTAACATTACATAAATTACAGAAAATAACAGAATTAGGAGGATTAAAAATAACAAAATTGTGAAAATATCACATTTTCACAATAAATGCTGGAAATGTTGTTCATTACATTCTAAACATTTTAAAATGTTCTTTTGTACGCGACTTGTGGTTGCTTTCTCAATTTCATGGGGATCCAGATCTTCAATACACCGCACTATTCGCCGTCGCAGTTCTTCTTTGGTAGGCACTGGAGTACTGTACACCCTTTCTTTTAAAACACCCCATAAAAAAAAGTCAAGTGGTGTGAGATCGGGTGATCTCGGTGGCCAATCCCACGGCCCTAAACGCCTAAACCAACGATCCTCAAACATTTCGCAAAGTTTCCTGGAAACTTCCTGGGTAGAATGAGCTGGGGCTCCATCTAGTTGATACCACGAATTCCTATATTCCTGTAAAGGCAAATTTTCGAGGAAATCGGTAACAGTCGTCCTTAATATTTGAAGATATCTCTCTGCATTTAGTGTGTCTTCATAAATAGAAAAGCTAATTTTATTGTTCTTTAAAACACAGAAAACGTTCAGGTAAAATTTTTCTTGAAATCCCATTTCTTTTGTCACATGAGGATTATGATCAGCCCAAAAATGTTTATTCCTTCTATTAAAAATGCCATCCCTCGTAAATTTTGATTCGTCGCTCCAAATTATTTTTGACAAAAATTCCCGATCTTCCTGTATGTGTATTAAAAGGGATTCGCAAAAATGCACTCTATTTACAAAGTCATCTGCTTTGAGAGCTTGAACTTTGGTAAATGTATACGGATGCATTTCGTGATTTTCCAAAATTCGTTGTACTGAAGCATGTGATACACCCGAATCTTTTTCTGCACTGCGAAAGGAAGCTTCTGGATATGCATAAAAATATGCCAAAACGTTAACAGTATTTTCCTCATTTGAAGTAACAGGTTTTGGTAATGTTGAAGGCGCTTTTAACTTCGAGCCATAGTTAAGGAAATTATTTTGTAATATTAGAAACTTCCTCTCGTTCATTGGTGTTAATTCAGGATACATTTGATTGAATTTTCTGCAAGTTCTGGCAATGATTTGATCACACTGTCCATGTATAATAAATAATTTCATAAGAACTTCGTTTGAATAATCAATATTTGCATTCATTTTGGCGATTTTTTGAAGGACTGTCAATAACTTACTGTTTTCTTTATATAAGGAATAATAGTTATTCAATTTTTCGTTTCCATTCTCTATTCGTTATTATACCATGTGCTATTTTGAACTAACCCTATATATTGAGCTGAATGAAGTCATATTCAACTGAGATTAGATAAACTATAACTCTGCCGTTGTTGACGAATTAAGTCATAGATCCCAAGCCACTCAACTATACGGAAAAGGTATGAGTACGTAAACCAAGGCGTTGAAGACTCGGCTGGGTGATGTCAGAAATACTACCAGAGTCAAGCAAACAACGTAAGGGTTTGTAACCACCCTGACTGTCAAGACTCCCACCCGTGCGGTTGGAAATAAAACATTATTTATGTAGGACAAAAACCCAGCATGAATTGAGGACACCACGGCAGATGAACTGTTTGATTGTGTGGCTATAGCCGAAGAAGATGATGGCTGTAAGATGATCCTTCACAAGAAGTCTCAACTGAAAGCTTGCTAGCTTCAGAACTTGTATTAAAGTAAAGAGCTGAAATTTTAGACCTTTCAAAGCTGCCAAATTTTACGAAAAGACATCAAGTAAATTCCTCAACTCATTGTTAGAATAATCTCATCGTGTTTTCAATGGAAGACCAGTGAGCTGCTGCAATTATGCGAGAATTTTTGTAACGTTTGGCAAGTGTGTCATAGGCAATTTTGTTATTTGCAGAGGTCATTAATGTAAGTTTTTCACTACAGCCAATGCACATCTTGAATAAAAAAACATAATTTGAATCAGATTCTGCCTTCTTGGCTATCGTGTATAGATCCTTGATTTTGACGATTCGAGATTTTCGAAGATTAGTTGCTTTCTTTCTGTCTGCCATAATTATTCCGAATGAATAATGACCAGAGAGAAACAAAAGGAAAGCAACTGAAATATAGTCACAATTTATTTAATGAATTTTGAATGAAAAACAATTATTGTCTGGGGCACCCGGTACAATGTTCTCCTACTGAAACAGTAGTATGTCAAAGTTCGTATGACAATAAAAATCATGACATAACCACACTTTTCCTCTCCCACCGTGTGGAAGCGATTTGCGGGGCCCCCATCGAGTTTTCGGCGGAGTGCCTGATGCCCCAGGCTAGGAGCCCCACAGAGGAACGTCCCCACAGAAGAGGGGGCGCGCTAGAGCCCAAGGTGGCCGAGATTTCGTCAATTAAGACTCTTTATTGTCATACGAACGTAGAATTGGGTAACTGGGATCAGCTGGGGAAAAGTGCGGGGTGGGAGCGATGACGAAGAACGTCCCCAGAGAAAATGGGGCGCGCTCGAGCGCCGGGGGCCAGGATATATCGATTTTCGTTTTTTGTGAATTCTAGTAATGTGACGCTGGCACTGGTGACGAGACCCTGTTGGTTTCCTCCGCCACGTTGTTGTTTACGCTAAGAGGCAGCGTTTGTTGAGATAAGCGTGACGTCACACACGAAGGAGAGTGCACGTGCACTGGAATTCTTGGAAAAAGCGTGAGAACCATAATGGAAACGACGTAGTATGTTGGGGCCGTGAGCAATGGCAACGGATATTCGTTTGATAAACAAGATGAATTTCGTAGTTTGTTTCAAAGCTCACAGTTTGTGTTATGTCGGAAATGAGGCATGTTCGGCATCTCACTCAACTCGTCGGGTTTTTTTTTTGTCTTTGTTTTTGAGAATGACGCGGTCAGCTGCGAGCGGGGTGGAGGGGGAGGGATAATTCATTATTCAAGGTTATTCGGTGGAGAGACCTATTTGTTGGAATTAAATTGAAACGCAATATTGGGAGATTTTTCCAAAGTTATTCGTTTGTCTCGTAGCTCGACTCGAGAGAGAGAGAGAGTTGAATAAACAAATAAATTCTAGGAATTCAAGACTGTCTTTGTCTCAACACGAGTCGAGACTTGGAATAAAAATGCAGAAATAGAGTGGAAAAAATCATTTCTTTTTTTGCTCGAAAATTACAGATCAGTACCATAAGCGATATATGTATTTTCATTTTCACTGGCAACTGCGTATCTCTGCTTGAATGAAATGAGGAACTTGTAGAATGATTCGCCCAATTGGTAGATCAGCGCCAAACTAACAAAGAACATGAATCCGTCATAGACGTCTTTTGGGCAGGAACTCGTCGGCGTCGTCGTCTGCATTTGATTTCGAGACACATTAGGCGTCGTGGTCGTCGTCATCTCTGTCGGCGATGCTAGTGGAATCATATGAGTGTTTTCGCAAGTGTTGTTGCGAAAGACATTTCACAGTTCGTATGCTTTGGCATTAGGAGGAACTTCGGTCTTTAGCACAGGCAAATATCCATCGTTTATGAGATCTTGCGACATCTTCGTCCATTTATTCATTTGTTGATTGTTTTGATTGAAAATAGAAATGAGAACTTCGCCTGCCTCGTAAGGTGGGCTAATGTACAGTACGTTTGACAGGACAGCTGTCAAAATTACATAGTCTGTCAACATGGCGGTAGTTCGGAGTACACTGATAAACATTGCATATGTCACATGAATATATAGAAAAAAAATACGCACATTTATTCATCAGTGTACAACTCACTCACACACAGAGAAAAAGAAAAAATGGTGTCATCTGATAAACATTGCGCAATATATGGGAAAAATATGCACATATTTATCAGTGCCTACAACTCACCACCGACACACTCTCAGAGAAATTTCTCGAAAGACATTTCGTGTGTGATTTAATCGTTCAAACAAACACACGAAATGGCTCTCTCGTTGTATATTTTCGAACTTATTTCATTTTTGCGAGGCGCGCACATTTCCCCGCAAAAATTAAATAAGTTGGAAAGATATACTGTCTCTGTCTCTCTCGCTCTCATTCATCCAACAAAATGAAATTCCAGAAAATTCGTTCAATACATCTAAGGATACATAATAATGATAATAATTACAATACATATAAAAAATTTAAATATCAAAACGTCGTTTCTTCAGCGGCGGCGGCGGCGGTGAGCTGTCGTTTCGGCCTTCGGAACTTTTCGAGTTGGTGAAGACCCATTTGACATCGTTGATGTGTATGTTATTGACACTTCAATATTCTTAGATTGTCTAGGTGACGCTGTATAGAGTCTCTGGGGGCACTGCTGCCGACGGAGTATCTCACTACCATATCAATTGATTTGAGACCCATGACCACACCGTAAAGCAATGTCTTAGGGCACAGTGAACTTTGTTGGATACTTGCACTTGCTGTTTGTTAGTGGCACTTAGAGCTCGGAACGGCACGTTCGGTTTGAAATTGCAGTGTTTTGTGCACTGACCGTCGGTGATTGCGAGTTCTGTTGGCTGAAACTCGCCGGCTGTGGTGGAACCCTGTATATCGCACGCTACAAGTTTCATCGTGGACGTCTCACTGTGAACTGCGCCGGCGGCGATGGCAAACCTGTCTATGCCTGTGTGCGGAGAGAGGATTCCCCCACCATCCCCTCTTCTTGTTTCCCTCTTTTTGGCTGTTGCTTTCTCTTATCCAGCACTACCCCACTTTACCGTCGATTTCGCTGGCAGATGACAGATGACGGCAAGTGTTTTGTATCTTATGACAGACGACGTACGATCTCACTTAAAGGCAGGTGTTCTATGATAAAATTGTGCACTATTACACAATATGTACGACTATTGGCTGGAAACCCAACTGTGGCTTCTATGTCAAGTTTGACATCGACGGTGGACGATTTCATGAATTCCGCTCTCCGTGCGCAATCGATTATAAAGATGGCGGCTTGGTCATTGAATGCATCGTAATCCAGCAGAGGGCGTTTCTAGGAACAATTCGCATAGCTTGGGTAGAATTCCGTATAGGCGCGATGAGCTTCCATAAAGTTGTTCCTGTCAAATTGCAAGCGCATGCATTCATGCGAGTAATTGTCACTGTTCAACGTAAGACGTACGTCTCTGATGGCAACGTGGTCAAAGTAGCTGGAATCTCGTTCGATGTTGTCCAGTCGATTTGTTTGGAAGGCGACAATGACGAATCTCCAATTCCGTACAGACCATATTACTTTGGTGGAACTAGGCGTGAGTGCAGGCAGTTCGTGCATTTCCCACTTGCGGAATGAGATGACCACAGGTTTGTCAGTCTTAATGGATCACAGCAGCTGCAAGCGAATGTCGTCATTGGGAATGACGTTTTTCACTTTGAGCACGATGCTATTGATTGTCAGGGTGGCTGTGGTTGCGACTTGCGGATTGGCAACCTCTTCTATAACCATAGAGTTGTTATCGTTTCTGCTTCTCACCAAACGAATGCACTGTTGTCCGATTGTGGCATATCTGTAGTCGTGGAATATGCCAAACAGATGCTTAAGCGGAATCCACATGGCGAACGAGCCGTCGTTGGCGTTGCGCATAGCTCCACCTGGATACGTTCAACCCGCAGTGGTCAAGTGTCGAGAATCGGCGTCTGCGTAACATGTATAACCTCGCAGGGTACTCACTATACCCGGCAAACGAACAGAGTCCACCTCCTTGCCGTTGATATCATAGTACATTGATTCCAAGAAAAGAGCTCAAATGATTCTGTTTTTGAGCGAGAAAAGTGCCCATTTTAAGACGCAAAAACAATGTTTTTTTTGAGCAAGAGAAGTGCTCATTTTTAGGTTAAAAAACGATGCTCTTTTTGAGCGAAAAAAGTGCTAATTTTCTCAAAAATTATGCCCCTTTTGAGTGAAAAAACACATACCAAAATTGACGTGGTGGCAGTGCTTTTTTCAGTGGCTGAGTGGCTAAGTCTCAGTTGAGTGCCAGAGTCTCAGATGAGTGCCACTGAATTCAGTGACTGAAATTTCACTGCAATTCACTGAATTTTCGGGCCCCATAAGAAAAGCATTGGAAATTTGAGTTGAGCGAAAAGTTTCAGTCACTGAGTCTCACTAAATTCAGTGACTGAACTTTCACTGAATTTCACTGAACTTTTCACTCGTTTCGACCATCATGTCAAATTTGGAGTCAAAAATGGGTACTTTTTTTATCGAAAAACGCGCTGTTGTTTTACTCAGAAATGGGCACTTTTTTCGATCGAAAAACGAGCTGTTTTTTGAGCTTAAAATGGTTACTTTTTTTATCGAAAAAAGCACTCAGTTTCAGCATCAAAATGATGCATCTTTTGATTGAAAAATGAACACACACTCTCTCTCTCTCTCATTCGTCCAACAAAAGAAAAGTCAAGAAAATATATTTTATAACTCTATTGATACAATAATAATAATCACAATATAATAATAACGATACATTTATAGTTTTCCACAATTCCATCATTTTTTTCGCATATTTTCGTATGTTTTTGCATTGATTCAATCAAGATCAGAATCCTCATCGCCAGAGCCAATGAAACGGTTATATGGAGGAGGCGTTTCGAAACGATGACCTTTGTAATCGTATGAATGTAAGTAATAAGGACACGAATCGCTCGTTTTCAGCGTGAATGGTACCTCGTCAAATCTGTTGTAACATCATGATGAAGGATTTCGATACAATTCGCTCAAGTTATTCGAATTGTACACGATGTGTCTCTGATACTGTGAAATGTATGGTGTTGCATGGCCTTTCTGAAGGCTTCGAAACAAGTATAACATAGACGTAATCCGTAATTCGGAATATAGTACTGGTTCATTCATACGCAATAGACATCTTCAGTGAAATGTATAGACCAGTCTTCGTTGGCGAGTGCGTCTTTTCTGTCTGCGGCATCAAGTTCTCGTGTGTACTCCAAGTGCGCCAAACTGTAGATAGGTCTATCGCCCCAAGCCTGGTCTACCAATTCTCTCCATTTTTCGGCGGACTATGTTTATTTGTGCCGGATACCAAGCCGAAACTATGGCCCAAGTGAAACATGCATCATCATCATTTTTGATGTTGATGCAAGCTCGCTTTTTGGCAATTAGTTTTGGCAACTCGATGTAAGACGAACCGTTGCCGATGCCGAATTTGTTTGTATTTATTTCCAAACTGACGATTTTTTGGAGAGTCCAGCCGCTCTCCTTTTCGGCAAATTCGGATAATTTATTTTGCACCTGATCTATGACGTTTTCAAGGAACCACCCTTTTAAATCAGTACCCCTATCAATCACAGCGTTTTCAGTGCTGAAATATTTGAAGTCGATTTTTTCACCATCTTGATTTAAACTACTTTTGACGAATTCACCGCAAAATGTCGTATTTACCTTAATCATATCCTGTTTTTCTAATAATTTTTTTTTACTCGTCGTTTGAATAAGGTATAAGCATCGTGGAAAAATTGCCGAATATCTTAATGGACCAAATTTATGATTATACCTGTGCGCAAACGAGAAGCAAATGCAGACTTCACCTGACTTGTGACGATAATTTTGATTTAACCCCTTCGCCCACATGACGAGCTTCCAAATTTTTGATGGAATTACGAATAATTTTTAAATGGCCCGCCAAAGTTTGGCGTCTGCGTAGAGTCCCAATCGACTTCTCGGCCGATATGGCACCAGTCAAAAGGCGTGCAGTCGTCTTGCACTGTGCCAGCCATGTTTTTTGTTCATCGGCGGTGAATTTTTCCAACAAAATTCTATCCGCCTTCCTCAAAGTTTTGATCATATCAGCGTCCAAATTGGCAATAGCGTCGGAATTCATCTTTATTCAAATAACTACAACAACACCCAAAAATATACGAAAAAATTAATGAAAAATCAAGAAAACTCACTTTGTGTGCTTGGAAAAGGAGCAAGTTTCTCTTGAGGGCAGTGGTGGCTCTGTTTGGCAGGAATACTTTCAAATCTGACAATTCGACGAGGATTGCCTCTCCGTATCTAGTGATTCTCACCTCCCCGTCTAATATCAACTGGGGCTCGTCCAACGGTAGCTCGGCGAACTTCTTCAACTCCTTCCTGCAGGCCAAACCTTGTTAATTTCATCAATGTGCGATATCTGCGAAAGAGCGAAATATTTCACTCAAATATTCAAACAACAAATTTTTTCATTCACACTGTATATGAAATGGAACATTTTATACGCACTGTATATATGCTCTAACACTATGTTTTCTATACACGCTGTATATATGGACGCAATAATTTGTAAAAAAATTAATAACAAAAATTCACAAAGCGAAATGAACAGTATCAAACCGCTCCAACGATTTCTATTGACACACACACACCCACAGTCACTCTATGTACAGATAAAAACTCACCTTTGCAATTATACCGGCAAAATCACAAGTACAATTTCACTGAGCAACTGAACAGGTACGTCTAAACTCTTAGCACGCTCTCTTCAAACTGGACGCTGCAGCGCACTCTCTCCAATATCTAGCGTTAGAATCTTCCCTCCTCCTCCACCCCGCCCGCAGCTAACCCCATTATTCTCAAAGACAAAGACAGAAAAAAAAAACCGATGAGTTAGAGTGAGATGCCAAACATGCCTTATTTCCGACACAACACACACAATGAGCCTCGAAACAAACTACGAAGTTCCTGGAATTCCATCTTGTTTATCAAACGAATATCCGTTGCCATTGCACACGGCCCCAACATACTACGTCGATTCCGTTATGGTTCTCACGCTATTTCCAAGAATTCCAGTACACGTGTACTCTTCTTCGTGTGTGACGTCACGCTTATCTCAACAAACGCTGCCTCTTAGCGTTAACAACAACCAGTAGCGGAGGTAACCCACAGGGTCTCGTCACCAGTGCCAGCCTTACATTACTAAAATTCACAAAAAAACGAAAATCGATATATCTCGGCCCCCGGCGCTCCAGCGCGCCCCATTTTCTCTGGAGACGTTCCCCGTAATCGCCCCACACCCCCGGCAATTCAAGCTCGATTCACGTGCAAGAATTGATCGGTGTCTATTACCAGTTCGAGAGAAATGGTGATATAAAAGTGTATCTTAGCTTGGTCAGTCGGACAAAATGCCTTACTACTTGTTTTTTTCTGTCGAAACCAAACACTGATAAGCACTTGTATACTTGTACATGATTTAAATTAAGTTGGAAATAATTGTAAAAAGTATGAATAAATCAATCATATATTGAATAACTTATCCAAATTAGCACTTATTCAAGATCGAAGGACAAATGTCATGTGTTAGGGATATTTCACGATTGAAAAATTCTGAAATTACTGCCCCAAAATAAAAAAATTACTCAGGATAGACTAATTTGGAGAGTGAAGCCATTCAAATTTCTAACCTGATCGAATGATCCTGAAGAGCTGAAGTTTGGCCGACCGACAACTTTGGAATCTGGGTCGAAAGTCCTTGGCACCGACGGAACCTCTTTTCGTTGATAGAGATTGCAGTTTGCACCAACAAATTCGAATTCTTGTTTTACGTCGACGATTTGACGGTTGTAACGGAAAGGTAGTTTAAGTAAAATTTTCAGAAAAACTGTAAGATTCGCACCCAACAAATATTTGTCAAGTACACACAGAGAGAGTTTCACTAGTTCTCCGCTAGGTGTTAAAATTGAAATCTGAAAGGCTTGATCACGATCAAAAATATACACGGTGAACCACGATCAACCGATTTTTTGATTGAGCATTCAAAATTGATAATTAGTAATTAATAATTTTAGATTATAGAAAATCGATTATAAATTGAGTATAAGATATCATTCAAAATAAAAAATAAAAGAAATGCACACGACTGCGTGTGGACGCAACACAATATAGGTATAAACAATGGGTGGAATGAATAAAACCTAGCAAAAGCTTTTACTATAGGTTTGTCTCTGTCATTCATTAACAAAATTAATAGGTCTGTTTCAAGAAATTTCAGTAAAAGCAGTTGCTTATGGTTTATTCATATTATACCCAATGTATACCACAAATACTCACAAATGAATGTACTTTGCCTGTGCATGCATTACAGCTAGATATGAAAACAATGTGAATACGTTACGTTCTTCGCAACTGGTCACTGAAATTACATCAATTCACATGTATTTACACTTTGTTGGGTATGAGTTAGGGCGGGTAACTTGAATTAAGAAGTGTATAACCAAAAAGTAAAAGTGAGTCATGTTAGCAGCTGCGACTTAAATACTTGGAACGTCGAAGACTGTTTTTAAAAAGTTTATTTTCAGAAATCAAAGTTACAAAAATATAAAATAGATACGTCTGAACAATATCAGTAGTTCGTCAAGACTGAATAAAAGTAATTACACATAAATCAATTGAATAGCATTCTGCGATTCCGCAAGGTTCATTGAATCCACAAAAGTCTATGTCAGCATTTCGTCGGAGCTCTGCTCCGGTCATGTCGGGTCATACAGGGTGGCTCGAGTGTATAACTTCTCCATCGCCGAATGGAAGCATATTTCATGGAGTGAAAAATGCTGAGGTGCTCGTCGGGGGTTGTTCGTCCGTTGGCCCTGGTGGATTCGTTTTTCGTTTTGTACGAATGAAGTGGAAGATGTAGTAGGCCCCTACAATAATCATTGTAATGTAGATGGGAATGATCCAGTGGGTGGTTGACGGATTTTCTGTATGAAAAGTGTGGATCGGTCCTAGGTTGTGCTGTTGCTTTTGAAGTTCATGTATCTTGTCCAGAGGAATATTTTTGATGATGATTTCGGAGATGTTTTCCCTGGGTGGACTGTGTGGTACGACGATTTCTGGGAGGAGCATTGGCTGTCCGTGGTTTACGGTTTTTTCGTTGATGAATTTGTGTTCATCAGTTTCAAATCGACAGCCAGTTGGTAGTTCAATCAAATAGTTCCCTCGAAGTGTTGTAAAATCACTTCGTTTGCAGGTGGTTTGGATTTTGGTTTGATTTGGAAGTATCGCAATATAGTGGGATTCATCGATCTGCTCTATCAAATTGGTTGTGGTCCTTACTGGTGTCTGTTGGCAGGATACGTGGGTGGACGACAATTGGAGTAGTTGAAATACACAGTCTGGTTGTCTCAGGCCATCAACAAGGTTGTTATTAGGACAATAGTAGTTTGGTCGCAGTTCGATGCAGGCAAATGATGTGTATTGGTAGAAGTTCTCGTTCATTATCAGATAGGTACTGGGTGGAACGATCATTGTTGAATTGGCAGTAGGGATGGAATACAGGTGATATAGAAGGAAGATTTCTGGATGGACAATAGGAAAGTGGAGCACAAAAACAATCTTACTATTTGAATGATATGCTTCGATTTCTAAAACCTCATAATATCTATAAGTATATTTTGGATCGTTTGGGAAAATCAATTGATCAGGAGAGTAATAACTCAAAATCGTTTCAACTATGGACTGAAGTTCATCAATTTTTATTATACTGCTATGAGTTGTTTTGAGCCTGGCGAATGTAATTGCGTTTTCAATATCCATCAATAATTGCAAGATGATTTCGAGTGATATATTGATTTGGTTCAGTACGTCTCGAATCTCCCAGTATTCATCAATATTTAAGATTAACTGGTTCAATTTGGTGCTCAATTTGTTCAGGGTGGAAGTTATTGCCTTCTGATTCTGATCAAGTATTGATATTGTTTTATTGAAATTTTCGATCATATCGGTAGTAAGAGAAATATCTTTGTTCAGTTTTTTAACGATTTTTTGTTGATTGGTTTCTAGATCATTGATTGCCTCGTCATAGTGAGCAGCATCATTAGCATCTAGATTTCCGGAAATACTTTTTATAATCGATCCTAACCCGTCTATGAGTCCTCTCTTCACTCGTCCATTTGGACTCAATGAATTGAATTTCTGTTCTGCAGAATTTATTCGATACAAAAGTGCTCGGTCAAGGCTTACGAGTTCGGACATATCGGAGATATTTTCTTTCCTATGAATGGCGACTGTTATGTTTTTATATAAATTTTTTATCGATTGAATTTGGTGTTCGATAGGTTTCAGGTCATAATAGTGGATGAAAGTATGGGTTTTGATTTTTATTCTGGTCGTTCCTAGCTTGAACGGCAGAATCCCTGGATTCTTATTCAGGTTGGTTATTGTTACCTCCTGCGGTACTGCTGGTACCAGTAGGTGGCACCTGTAACATTTTTTTCTTATTAGTATTAGGTCTTTTTAAATTTTGTTTATGAAGGGCAATGACCTTAATGTTTTTGTTTGTGACAACTTTTGCTTTCGTGAATTTTGGTGAAAGTTTATTTCTCGTATTCGATTTTATTTTTCGATAGAGGTCAGTGTCTGGGGTGTATTCTAATGGTTCTTCTCGATTTTGATTGTGTCTATCAATAGTTTTCTTTTTGTGTTTTGTCATTTGTTCGTTTAGATTTCTGTATATTTCTTTTGTCATTTCGCGATGTTCATGAATGTAATTGTTCATAAGTTGTTCGTTAATGTCAATGTCAAATGGATCTTTCGTATTCAAATGTCCATTTATGATATCGATTGGTCTTTGTTTTGTAGATGTATGAATCGAGTGATTATAACCTAGGATAGCATATGGCATTTGGTTCAGAATATCGATTTTATTCTTGTCTTTGGATCTAATAATTCGCAAGTGTTCGATTAGAGTTGAATGGAACCTTTCAATTGCACCGTTCGATTGAGAATTATTGACTGTAATATAAT
This sequence comes from Chrysolina haemoptera, assembly GCA_958298965.1. Taxonomy (NCBI): domain Eukaryota; kingdom Metazoa; phylum Arthropoda; class Insecta; order Coleoptera; family Chrysomelidae; genus Chrysolina; species Chrysolina haemoptera. The sequence continues at coordinate 17,008,205 of OY282603.1, forward strand.
GAATATTGATTTGATGTATTTTGAAAAATTCTTTCACAACAGAATTTTTTAATTCTGATCCATTATCCATTATCACAAGAGCGGGGATACCGTGATGGGTGATGAAAATTAAAAATGCTTTCACGACTTCTATTCCTGAAATTCCTGAAAGGGGGTATGCCTGAGCATATTTGGAAAAGGTGTCGATTATTGTTAAAAATTTTTGACTTTGTGCTTGAAAAGTGTCGATATGTACTACTTCGAAAGGTTTCGAGGGTGTGGGCGTTATCATAAGCTTTTGGTTTGGTGGATTTCTATCGTATTTATTGACTTGACAAATTTCGCATAAATTTATATACTTGGTTACGTCATTTTTTAGTCCTGGCCAATAATATGACCTTTTGATTCTAGTTTCAGTTTCAACAATTCCGCGATGGTTTGTCTTGCCCTCATGATAGTTTTTTATTAATTCTGTCTGTCTGTCTTCTGTTGTAACGTCTTCTAGAACTGAGTTACATTTTATCAATTTATATGCAGAGTTTTTGAAGGTTGTTTGTAGGGTGGTGATAATACGAGGGGTATATGTGTCGTTTTCGTAGTAAATTGCATATGTGAATTTTGGATCAATATAATTTTTAAAGAGATTGATTATGTCATGTTCGAGGTTGCTGATCGATATTTGGCAAAGGATGCGTTTTTTTGTTGGAAATATTTTTTCTATTTTTGGTTTTGTTGGCGAATGTAGAACGAATTTTACCATTAACTGGTGGTCATAGGTGTTGAGTGATTTTTCGGAGGTTTTCATTTCCAGTATTGGTTCTTCGTGGCTGGTATGTATTGTATCTCCGTCTGTTTCTTCATTTTCTTCAGTCGAGGCAGATTCCTCGGAGGAATGTTGTTGTTCCCTCACATCTGTCATTATTGGTGGGTCACTTATATTTCCTGTGGTAGAGAGGTTGCCTTCGTTGTCATCAGGTATTGGTTTCCGATTGCTGGTTCCAGCAAATGATTGGTTGAATTCATCTACGTATCGAAAAAATTCTTTTGTGTGTATCTCGATACGGGAAAGTGCATCTGCGTTGGTGTTATTTTTTTCTTTTTTGTACTCTACGTCATACTCGAACTCTTCAAGTTTCAAACGCCACCTTACCAGTCTCGAATTTGGTTCTTTGAGTGACATCATCCATTTTAGTGGTTTGTGGTCAGTTACTATCTTGAACTTTCGGCCGTACAGGTATGGCCTAAAGTATTTCGTAGACCATATTATTGCTAATAGCTCTTTCTCGATCGTACTATAATTTTGCTCAGACTCATTGAGCGTCCTGGAGGCGTACGCCACTGGTTTGTCTTTTCCAACAGGCCCCTGTGATAAAATGGCCCCTATGGCAAAGTTACTTGCGTCTGTGGTCAAATTAAAGTCTTTGGAAAAATCAGGGTACTGTAGGATAGGTTCATTAGTCAATAGGGTTTTACAATCTTCGAAACATTTTATGAACTGAGGTGTATGTTCGATTTTGGCGTCTTTCTTCAAGCATAGAGTTAGGGGTTTGGTGATTCGGGCGAAGTCCTTGATGAATTTTCGGTAGTAACCGAGTAGGCCAAGAAATCCTTTAATTTCTTTGGTTGTTCGTGGAATTGGATATTTCTTGATCGCGGCGATTTTGTCCGGATTCGATCTGACTCCTTCTGGTGTAACGATATGGCCCAGGTAAGCTACTTCTTTCTTGAGGAATTCCGATTTATCGAGTTGTATCTTGAAGTTGGTGTCCCTGAGTCGTTGAAAGACTTTGGTCAGACTAACAAGGTGTTCTTGAAGGGAAGTCGAATAGATGATGATGTCATCAAGATAGACTAGGCAAATTTCATTCTGGAGACCTCGTAGAATGTTGTCCATGACTCTCTGGAACGTCCCTGGAGCATTCTTGAGCCCGAACGGCATACGCAAGTATTCGTAGTGCCCATTTTCAACGTTGAAAGCTGTTTTCGGAATATCTTCGGAATTCATCTCTATCTGGTGGAATCCGCTGGCTAGATCTAAAGTAGTGAAATAATTGCACTTCCCGAGTTTGTCGAGGACATCCGTTATATTTGGAAGCGGATATCGGTCGTCTATAGTTTTTTCGTTGACCTTCCTGTAGTCAACGACTATTCTCCACTTCTTTTTTCCAGATGCGTCCACCTTTTTTGGTACAATCCATATCGGTGATGACCATGGCGAACTACTTGGACGAATAATACCCTGATCCAGCATCGATTTGACTTGTCTTTCAACTTCGGGTTTGTGGATGAAGGGGTAACGATACGATTTCGTAAAAACAGGTATTTCGTCTTTGGTCTTTATGCAATGTTTCACTTGGTTGGTAAAAGTCAGTGGTCTATTTTCTGAATGAAATATGTCGGAAAATTTTCTACATAATCGAAGTATTTCACGTTTTTCCTCTTCGTTCATGTGGGAGGTTCGAATCAATTGGTCAATATCGAATTTTGAGATGTCATTTTTTGGGGTTACATCAACGTGATAAATTTCGTAATTATTTTCTTCAAAATGTATAGATTTGATTGGATTCGATAGGGACAACGTTATTTCTTGATTAGTTTTATTGGAAATTTCAGCTGAAGCTAGACCATTTTCTGCTGTGGAAAGGGTTTCGGGAATTTCGCAATTTTGAATATTTTGTCTTGGTATGATGACGTGACCATTTTTTCTATCAACTGGAATTTTGGTTATCAGTTTTGTATGGGGTTTGATTGTCACCTTGTACTTGATACTTTGAAGTGATGGTTGATAGTGTATCGGAATAACACAAGTGGGAGTGGATAATTTGGAATTGACGAAATCGAGTTGGGCATTCAGGAGTTTCAAATTATCGAGTCCGATAAGACCGTCAAAAATATTGTGGAAATTGAATAGGTAAAACTTGAGGCTATCATTTTTTTTGAGTTCTGGGAATATTGGGATCTCTGCACAGTAATCGTGAGATGATGTTTGAAAAATTGTAGATACTATGAAAGGCTCGAAAAATATTTTATCCTTGTAATATTTGGAGGCTAATTCGGGGTTGATGAAGGATTTCGTGGAACCGGTATCGATAAGAAGTTTCAAAGGGGGGTGCAGAATTCGGATGTAGGGGAGTTCTTTTTTGTCGGTTGATAAATGATATTCTATCACGTCTCTTCGTTTGGTGTCCGGTCCTCTAAAAAATTTTCATGGTGTTCCTCATGGTATGTGTCGTCATAGTTTTCAAATTCAAAGTTCGTAGGGTTCTCTTCGTAATTGGGTTCCGTTTGTTCGTCAAAATGTTCAGTATTAAACAATTCTTCCGAAATTATATTGGGTCGTTGGCCATTATTTTGGAAAAAATTATTTTGACTCTGTCTCCTGTACTGAGGTGTTGTGATTCGGGTCGATGTACTCATTGGTGTAGGTGTATTTTGGGGAACATTCTGGGATGGTTTCCATGCATTTCGGGGTTTTCCGAAAACTTGGGAATTTGTAGGGAATCTTTGGGTAGGCGGATTCGGGTGCCTCGGTAAATTTATTGGTCCTCTTGGAAATTGGGACGGTTGCGGCAAGGTAAAGTTCATTGGTCTGTATTGTGAAGTCGAAGGTCGCTGAATAAAATTATTTTGGGGATGTTGGTATGAGAATTGAGAATGATTACTTGGTTTTCCTATAGTAGTATTGGCATGATTAGATTGATTTGATTTTTGAAAATATTTAATATTATCCTCTTCGATTATAAATTGCAAAGATTGTGCGAGTGAGTTAGGTCTCATAGCACGTATAATTGGGCCTAATGGATCTTTCAAACCCGCTAAAAATGTTTTGAGTGCCTGTTTTTTAAAGAATTCTCTCTTACTTTCACGTTCAAAAGCTTCTTCTACATTTAGGTCAATATGATTGCAAATTGTATTTAATAAATGCAAAACATTTTCATGAAACTGAGAAGGAGATTCATTTGGCTTCTGCCTTAAATTAACCAAGTCCTGATTCAAACAGTTTTCATCCCTTTGATCGCCAAAATTTTGGGTCAAGGCTGATTTAATATCGGCCCAACTTTTGATTCCATAGATGGCAACAACTTCCTCAGCCCTTCCTTCAAGTTTATTCATAATTCCGTTCAACAAAAGTGTATTTTGAAAATTATTAATATTTACTGTGTCCCAGTAATGATTGAGAATGGATTCGGAAGCACTGATGAATCTATGAAGTTTATTTGGGTTTCCATCAAAATTTGGAATTATTGATAGATTTTTAATATCTAATGCTGGAGGAGCCATATTTAATTCTATATTAGTAATTTTTAAATTGTCAAATATTTTAACTAATACTAATTCTTCAGTGTTTTCGCAAAAGGAAGCACGAGAGGGATTGAACTCTAAATCTTGAGTGTTTTCGCTGAAGGAATCACTGGATGAAGAGGAGTCTGACATGAACTAAGGAAAATCAACTTACAGCATCAGTATTGCGACGTTCGGAACCATGTGTACTCTTCCTGGTATCCTGGATGGAATCTCGGGAGACACACTGTATATAAAGTTCGGATATTTTGTTTAAGAGTTAAAACTCACAGATTTTCCGCGATGGATATCCACAAAATATCCTACCGACTGCGCCACTTAAATACTTGGAACGTCGAAGACTGTTTTTAAAAAGTTTATTTTCAGAAATCAAAGTTACAAAAATATAAAATAGATACGTCTGAACAATATCAGTAGTTCGTCAAGACTGAATAAAAGTAATTACACATAAATCAATTGAATAGCATTCTGCGATTCCGCAAGGTTCATTGAATCCACAAAAGTCTATGTCAGCATTTCGTCGGAGCTCTGCTCCGGTCATGTCGGGTCATACAGGGTGGCTCGAGTGTATAACTTGCGCCATCTTCGACAGATTTCCTATTCTATTATACGTTTCTTTCTTAGACTAGGATTTAGAATATACAGGGTTACGAAGAATAAGAATTCAGAATATTTTTGAACACTTTTTTTTGCCTTCCTGAAAAAATCAGGTCAAATTAATCAAAAAATACTTCTCTTTATCGAAAAACGTTTACGTTTCGGAGACTGTATCTGTCTCCGTTATCAAAACTTGCTGAAAAGACGCTGAAAACTTTATTTGAATTGGTTTGGAAATAATAAGATCTTTCTTTGACAGAGTCAAATGAAAAAGATCTCATTATTTCCAAACCAATTCAAATACAGTTTTCAGCGTCTTTTCAAGTTTTGATAAATGTGTGGATTGGCCGTCTACCGAATTTAGCAGATATGCATGCGTTGCAAGTACATAGAAATACTACCTCATTCCTCACATATTGTCCTCTAGAAAATATGTTAGGTCTGGGATCTTAGTCTATAAGAAATGTTCCACATCGCCCGAAATACTTGTCCGTACAGAGTAGATGTTCATCCATAGAATTATAAATTTGGAATGATTACGGAGTTCAATGATTACTGCAACAAAAAAAGAACTTAATCATGAATTTTTAGAATTTGCCTATCTAATAAATAATTTAAAACAACGTTTTAATCTCGCTATATTTGGTAATACTTCAAGATATTTTCGTACACACTCAGTTCCATAATTCATATCAAAAAATCGTTTCAATAAAGAAAATACATTTCCGAGTGTTGAAAGAATATCCCAAAATCACTTTGAATTTGCCATAAGAAAAATTTACTGATACGTGGAAAATTTGGATTTTCAGGAACACAGGCATCTTCCTTGGAGAAGACTGTTGATGTCCAAACCAGCATGGGCTTGTGGCATAGCTGTTATTGGAAGCCAGTGGGCAGACGCTACGCTTATGTTGGGAGTTACAAAATATTTGAAATTAGTATATGGATTTTCTATTGAATATGTAAGTTGTAAAATTTCATTTTTCCAAGTTATAAATCGAGCATACTGACTAGTAATGAATACATGGAATATATGGAATCTTCATTAGCTCCTGAAAAACAGTCACAATGATTAACGAAATACAGTATCGGAAAGTTTTCATCTTGGGTATGGTGGTTTCATGAGAGCGTAAAGAATAGCTTGCGATATGTTGAGAGAGCATTACAATTCCTCCTCTACTCGCTCGAGGAAGGGATATCGCCGTGAGCTGTTTGCGATGTGTCGTTTTACCAAGTGGCCTATTAATGCGTCGAGTGGGTAGCAGGTCTTATGTATGTGGTATTATCATATTGCGTTACTTGTTGCTCGCGTAGATTTCTGTCTATACCCCAGATGAAAAGTTTCCGATACAAGTTCCGGAGATAGCGCCGTTCTTTTTAAGGCCGAATCAGATACATGCGTGCCCACCCTTCATTTTTGACCCTGCAAGAGAAATGCATGCCCATCAACGTTCACACCTGTGCCTGTCGGCGTGCGTGAAAACGCGGGGTGAGCACGTACGGATTTAAAACATGTTCTAGTTCACATAATTGAGGATACAGTGAAATAAACAGCGGAATAATAATAAAAACTCGTATATCAGTCTTCCAATATTAACAAAATTAATACAGAACCAAAGAAAATATGACTTTGTGATAGATACACAAGTGAAAGTCACGTATGTGAACTGTCTTGCAGTTTTCAGACACAAAGGTGAAAAATGCTTGTAAATTGCACATATTTGTGTGAATGCCAATAATTACGATAGAACCTTCGTATTGTTCGGTTCAGAAGGCACTACTCGATTTGCGAAAACAAAAAATAACTAAATTCTCCTCTTCGTGTATCATTCTAGGTTCGAATGAAACAAAGCTGGTGACAACCGTGAAGAAAACTTCATTAAAGACTGAACTAATACGGTTTCTTTGAAGGTTGTAGACGATGTAGTAAGTTGATTACTTGTACTTCGGACTTCCATCGTCTTAATGGTTGAAAGATTTATACTTCTTTCAATTTTTCACTACGTTTCAATGGCTTGAATCTGCAATCGTATTCAGGTGAATTTAGAATCTACACGATGTTTTATAGGTCTGTCAGTAAATACGTTGTAATTACGCGCGGTCTTGTAGTGCGTGCTTTCGCGCTAATTCTCCCTCCAAAACGGTCCATTAGTGGTCTCCATACGTTTTTAATTTACACGCTCGATTGATTGAAGGCACCATTGACTTAGCTATAGGCGGTTTCAATAAATTTGCGCTTGAACCAGTGCTCTTCTCTATGAAGAACATTAGCCTCGTCCCAGATGGTGCTCTGTCCATGCGTGGTCGGCAATTCCCGATTTCTGTGTGACTTTATTCATATGCTCAGCAAAGGTTAGCTTAGTGTCTAGCCATACACCAAGATATTTTATGGCTTTGCTGGGGTTGATCACGGTACCCATGATATTGAATATTATGGGGCCAATTTTTCTCTTTGTTGTCAAGAGGACTGCTTCAGTTTTTCGTGGAGCCAGTTGAAGATTTCTTTCTTCTAGCCAACCTGACACCCTTAGTAATGTCGTATTGGCATTGTTCATGAGAGATTCATCGCTTTTAGCTACCACTAGGAGGGTAATATCGTCTACAAACCCTATGACCGTGACACCCTCTGGTTGGTCCATATTCAGAAGACCATCGTATAGAACATTCAAGAGAGTAGGTCCTAATACTGATCCCTGCGGGATACCGCTGCTTATTGCTACAACGTCTGTAGTGGTTTCTGCCATCAAGGTTATATTTCTTTCGGAGAGGTGAGAAATTATAATGCAGAACAGACTTTCTTCTACGTTACGACTTCTCAGTTTGTCTAGTATTAGTTGCCATGACGCACTGTTGAAGGCGTTCTTGACGTCTATTGTGATTGATGCATAGAGTCCTCTGTGTGCAGCGGAGAATACTGCTATCTATCTATCTATAGATCTATCTATCTATGTATGTATGTAACGGAATTTTTGAACGCTATTTCCACCCACTTCCAGACGTCCCAAAAATTTGAAATTTAGTAGGTGTTCATAGATCCAGTTGCAATGCAATATGACTTATTATAGAAAAAAAAAAACGAAAAAAAATGGCGGCTCCAATATGGCGGACGAGATTTGTGATAATGGTCCGATTCGATGCTAAGTAAGGATTTTTGAGAACACTAACTTCCGACGCATGCGCAATCTAAAACTTACACAGCCGGTAATTACCATCCTCATCTAACCAGCCATGTTGCGCGCTAACTTTTACTTTAATTTATCTTTAACAGCTGGCAACCCCTATTTGCGGCCACATTTGCATTGGTAGACAGTCCATCATTCACAGAAAAAAGTTAGATTTCATTTCATATATGAACGTATAAATGTAACAAAATGGTACCTGTTTACACCTGGCTCCGACGAGGTTGTGGCCAAGCGCGTCTCGGCACCTATCATTTTTCAAGTTATTTATATACATAGGTGTGAATTGGATTATATTATATTCAAAAAACAATTTGAAGAAATTGTTTGTAGAAAATGAGTTATTATTATTTTAATTGAAAATACTAGCGGCCACGTTCATTCTGCTATTCACAAATTTATATTTGAATTAGATTTTCATCAATTACGTGATGAACGTAGTAATCTTACAATCGGATCTTAGACTACTAGGGTTGGAGTTCAGTTGGAGTGGATGGCTAGTCCGAAATAGGTCCTCTTGTCATCCATAGCTTCAGTAGTAGTAGTACGTCGTTTGTTGGATTCACACCAAATTGTTATCTCATTTCAAAAGTCAAGTTTTACGAAGGAAATAATGTGATTATAGTGAAGTGCTTACTACCAAACTGTTCTTCATGAAATGATGGTAACTACATAACAGAGCGTATCATGTTTTTGAAGTTATTCTAGCTATTTGTGAATATTGAAAATAATTTGTGTGTGACTGAACTGAAGTAATAAAAAACAAAAATCTTGATAAGGGAGATAAAGAAAATCCTCTCTTATCTGCAGCGGCTGATAAATCCTACCCAACCAGGACCGAACTCGCATAATTTAAAAATAATTTTACCAAAGTTGTGTAGGACTAGTCAGAATGCCAGATGGAATACGACAGGAAAAACTAAGCAGAAAAGAAAAAAGTGTAGAAGATGTTACATGTTACTTGAAATTATGAATAGGAATCTCACAGAAAAGTTTGAAAATATTGATAAAGAGATAAAATCTCTCACAGCTGTAATAGAACAAAAACAGAGTGACACAGAGAGAGAATAGCAACATTAGAAGTCGAAAACATACCGTCTGGAACAGACGGAAAAAAGTAACAAAAGTAACAATTTGATAATCTATGGTTTACAGGAAGATCAAGGGGAAACCTCATCAGGAGTAGTAAAAATAGTTGTGAAAATATCAGAAGAAATACTAGAGATAAAGGTGAAAACAATAGAAATTCCAATATATACAGAATTGGAAACGACAACTCGTCGACAAGACCAATTAGTAACACTACTTTGAAAATTGAGGAAAGTTGAAATCATCAAAAGTTGCAAGAAATTAAAAGGATCCAATATTGCAATATCAGAATATTTAACCAAGAAAGAACAAGAATAACATAAAATACTTTTAACACAATTGAAGGAAGCTAAAAGAAACAATCGCCAAGCAATATTGAAAGGCAATCAATTAATAATCGAAGGAATTACCTACAGAATAGCTGATATTCAAACAAGAAATATATACCAAAATAATATTAACGATCAGTCCTCTATATATCAGGAAATTAACAGTCATAGTGACCCATCAACATCATTACCGAGAGGAGAGGAGTTCTTGAAACTCTCTCTGGAAGAGAAGTACGCAGAACTTCAGAAAGAAACCACTGAAGAATCGATCAATTAACCAAAATCCAAAAAGCAAAATGACTCAAATTCAACAAACTGGACAACCCGAAACTCAGAATCAGAAATCTACCCTCAGTTTCAGAAACACCTAATAAAGCAATTACCACCCTGTCATCCAGAAGAAACCCTTAAAGGCTCAAGAAGCATGAAAATGTTGTCCAAATTTTTCTGTGATATGTGACTAATTAGTAACTAAATAAACTCAATAATATATCAGTATTATATAGGTAACATATTAATGGACCAAGGTAGACTTCAATTTTTTCTAATTTTGTTTTTTGTATATTCATATACAGTGACCGCCAAAACGTATGTACCATATGGGAAAAAGTTTTTATTGTAGTATTGGGAAAAAGATTCTTGGGAAAAGTTTGTGCTAGTCCGATAACCTGAAAATCGATTTTGACACATGTCACGTGATCGCTGGTAAATTCGGCAAATTGAAAAAAATTACTATGAAAAGGCAAAAAGTGGGATAAAATTGCAAGATATCAAAAAAAGTTATTTCAAAAAGTTGCTTAGAATTGAATTTTATACACATAGACAAAGTTTAAAAAGAATGAGAGAAAATTGAAAATTACATTTTTTAAAAATATTTTCCTAGCTGTATAAAAATATCAAATTATTATCTTATGAATAGATTGACCATACTGAAATATTTTCATTTTAATGACAATGACAAAATTTTCTCATTTTCTCCACACCAGTGAGCACTAAATTAAAAAAATTGGATTCTGCCAAAACCCTGGCTGTTACATTGGTTCGTATCTAACACTTATAACAGAATTCCACGACCACTGTGATGACATGACACGCGAGAAACAAATTTCGATAAAAATTGTGCCAGAGCGTTTTACTTCAAATGCAATGTTGAAAACTCTAGCCTCTAATTTGACGCACTATTTTCAAGATTATGTGCGAAGTGAAACGTTCGTATACGATTATCATCAAAAATTAATTATAATCGAAAAAACAAGATATTTTTGGATTTCCCCATCATCGCAATAATAGTGGAGTTCTGATATAACTGTTATATACGAACCAATGTAACAGCAATGGTTCTGCCAAATTCAATTTTTTTAATTCAGTGCTCTCTGGTGTGGAGAAAATGACATTTTTTTTATAAAGCTAGGAAAATATTTGAAAAAAATTTTCAATTTTCTCACATTATTTTGACAAACTCTGTATATGTGTATAAAATTGAATTCTAAGCAACTTTTTCAAATTAGTTTTTTCGATATCTTGCCATTTTACTCGACTTTTTGCCTATTCATAGTAATTTTTTTCAATTTGCCGCCATACCAGCGATCACGTGACAGTGTCAAAAATCGATTTTTAGGTTATCCGAAATGCACAAACTTTTCCCAGGAATCTTTTTTCGAATACTTTAATAATAATCTTTTGCAGAACTCAACCTGGGAGTCAGTTTTGTGTGTTTTCGGATGGCACAGCCAAATTCATCAGATCGATTTCATTTGAACAAGTTTTGTGCAGTTTTCCAGATAAACAAGCGAGTGAGTAAAACCGACGAAATATTTGGAAAGGCTGAAGACACGAGATAGCTATATTTCTGACAACTGTATTTATTTCGAATGGGGGAATTTGGTCTTGTTTCGATTTCAGTTAGGTACAAGGGCGTCACCAGCTTATGACTAAGGGGGGGCAATGGGGCAATATTATGGAGGATAAAAAATATGAACGCCTGGTACAGTCGAGAGCATGAAGCGTTACACTTTGGAAGTCGTCTTGTCATGCGATGCGGAATTTATTAATAGGCAAGGAAGTCAATTGCTCGCACGGCCTTAGAACTTTGGTCGCTTTGCGGCTAGCTTCATTTGATCTCTAGAGGTGGGCAACTGCCCCCACCTGCCCTTCCTTGGCTACGCCCTTGGTTAGGTATTCAAGTTTTGTGAAGTGTTACAAAAAAATAAACAAGTGAGCAAGACCGATAAGACATTTGAAATATTTTTGGCTAAATTACATGTTGATTCATATGAGCGAATATGGTCTGGTAGCAGTCGTAAGACACTAGATGACATTAATTCTTCACTGAATGGTATGTTATTTCAAACGGGTGAAAGTGGTCTGATAGTAATCGTTTTTTGGAATGGTACAGTCAGAAAAATTTCGATAAATCAAGTCTTGTGCGTTTTGGGGGTTGCACAGCCAAATACACCAGATCTCAATTAAATACTGGAACACTACATGAAAATCACAAAAGTCCATTTTGAATTGTAATTGGTATTTTTCAAAGAATTTGAGGAGCTGAATAAACTCCTCCTTCGAATATATTAAAATCAACAATAAACTATTGATGTTAATTTTTTTCTATGAAGGAAGATATTCTGCAGTCTCTACCGCATATTGGTCATTTCTTTGCTGCCATCACATTCGGCATAGTTGTAGACCACGTGAGAGAGTCTGGACTTGTATCCACAACTACATCAAGAAAATTCTTCGTTTATCTTTGTAAGTATTCACAATCAATGTTTATTTGAAATCAATCGAAATATATATTGTTGAATAGCTTTTGGTGAAGGTTGTGAACTTAATAATCGATTCAAAGGTGTTATCATGTAATTTCAAGACGCTTTCACAAACCAGAATCTTCTTTTGCTTGTTAGCATCTACATCCTATTCCTAACTATCTCCTTGCTTCAAAACATCGGTGACTAGTAGGTCCTTTGATTCAATCATATCCCAAGTCCCACTGTCATTGCGAATAGTACACTTTTTCAAATTGGGTCCGCTCCTCAATACTTGATCTCCAGGTGAGAGTACTTCAAAATGAATTAAGTTTTTAATAGTATCATAAATCCACGACACTATGTTTGTATGTACTGTTCCCATGAAGAGGAATATCCTGTAATTTTCGAAGACCATCGTTCTTTTTGAATTTCTGAAAGCTGTATGCCTCAGGGAATACCTCCCAAAGGAGTAAGTTGTAACGATTTTCCGTTCGTTGAAAGAACGAGCAGTCCTGTGAAAGAGATGTTCGGCATGTCTCGATGAGTCTGTCTCGATGGGACCGCAATAATATATCGAAGCGTGTTCGACAAACAACAATCTATGTGCGTCCATCATCTTCGCTGTAACATTCTCGGCATAGGGGGTGGTACTACATGTCGAATGCGTCAACAAAGAGCACCCAGAGTACTGAACCACCAAACACTGAAGTGTCAAATGTTGAACCGCGAATACTCAAACACCGAACTATCGAACACACCGAGATGCCAACTACTCTAAAATGTCAAACACTGAATTGTTAAATACACTGAACTGCCAAGAGCCGACAACCCGTTGCAGTATAATAACTCCGATGGTAGAATTCTCACTTCATTTTGAGGCTATATCCAATAAACATATACCCTTATATGAATAATAATCTCTTGATTTTTGAAAGGTATGTGTAGGTAACATAACAATATAACCAACATATTTCAAACCTTTCAGTGAGTATTGATTAAAATATTTTTAAAAATGTTGGCATTCACGAGGGAATTTGAAACACCAAATTTCATGAATAAATTTCCATTTTTAGGGTCAACTTTTCTTATTTTTCAAGGTGAAAAATCTAAAAAAATTACTAACGATTTTTTTAGAAAAAATCTGACTTCACCACCGGATTCGCGACATTTTCAAAAGATTTATATGTGAATTAAGTCGAAATGCGTCAATCAATGGGGAAGTTATAGGGGAATAAAATTTGAGAAATATGCCGTTCAATCAACACCACTGCTATTTCAAAACATTAATCAGAGCTTTGACTACACTACTAGATTCAGGAGATCCAAAAATATCACTAACCAGAATTTCATCGAAATCTGTTGATAAATAGAACAAACAAAAAATAATGAGTTAAAAGTTGAATTTTATTATCTTATGATTTCCTTATTTATGAACAGATTTTGAGGAAATTATGACCAGTGATATTTCGAGTGATATTGAATTGGTGGGTTGATTAAACGGCATATTTTACGAATTTCATTCCCCTATAACTTTTTTATTGATTAACACATTTCGACGTAATTCACAAATAAATCCATTTGAAAATGTCGCGAATCTGGTGGTGTAGCCAGATTTTTTCTAAAAAAATCGCTAGTAATTTTTTTAGATTTTTGATCTTGAAAAATGAGAAAAGTTGACCCTAAAAATGGAAATTCATTCATGAAATTTGGCGTTCCACTAGACTTTTTGAATGTCTACCTAAAAAAAAAAAATCTTTCCAATCGGTTGAAAAATGTAAGTTTTATAAGGGTGCTTCCATCTTAAATGGGTCACACTGTATCATGAAAACCATTGATATATTTGATATCGAAACCCATATCTTTTTTGTAAAGGAAATTTGAGAATTAAGAAAAAGAAGATTCAATTGATATTAATCCAGTGGTGTGAAATTTAGTAAAGGTACGAGTTACAAACACACGATTTTCATTGAAATTGAAAACTAAATGCTGTCTACTGTCAAGTTGGATACCAAGTCTCATTAAGAAAATTTGTGCCGTTATGGAGTTATTCTGGAAAATATATTTTTTTGTCACTTTCGACACCCTGTAACTCGGTTGACACTTTTCTAAATATTTTTTGAAATTTTAGTCTTAGAATTGGGGATTCTACCAACGGAGTTTGTTTCCTTTATTCCGGGACACGCTGTATATGCTATAGCCTCTGCTGACGTCATCACTGCGAATTCGAATAATAGTGTCACTATACTCAAAGACAATAGTTCCAACGTCAACATAACATTACTTTTCGAAAATTAACTTCGGTTGGTCAAAATTGAATTATTTTTCGGTGGTTTAGCTCCGATCAGAGCGCGCGAAATTTTTAGAGCATCTATTTTGGCAGCTCAGTGGTTGAGCCTTTCTCGTTCGAAACCAGTGACTGCTGGTCGGCTAGGTTCGAATCCTTAGCGACTACAGATTTGTATCTGATGGCCCGAGAAAGTGCTAGGAATCGCACGTTAAAAGGTAAGACCTCGTTAATCCTTGGCTCGCACAAGTTTTGACTTTTGAGGGCTGCCGTTCGTAAGGGGACGACAGCTGGTTAACGGAAAAAACAATTTCAAAAACAATTTTAAAAAACAACAAAATTCTCGAGAGGAGACCTCAGCGTTCTTTCCAGACTGAAAAAACTACACTTTATAGACTCAAGCAAACAAAATATACCACTTTAAAGTGAAAAATTATGCTTTCTGTTAAAAAATAGACCTCAAAATCGACATAGACATGGACAATTACTGAGTGAACTTTCATTGCATTTTCACGCCCTATAAGGCTGAAGAATGTCTGGTTTTTCAAGCAAACGAGTATAATTCATGAAATAGAAGCTACCCAAAACACCAAAACTACGTCACTTTCACTCGACGCGCGATTATAGAGTTAGAGTAAGCGTATAGCTTTTGAGAATGCTAACTTTGTTAGCGAAACGCGCGTCGAGTGAGAGTGACGCAGTTTTGGTGTTTTGGGTAGCTTCTATTTCTTGAATTGTATTCACACCAAAGGTTCCAAACATCCATTTTTGATCAAAAGAGTATACTTTTTCTGTGTCGAATATGATGATCTTTTTCATCAGAAATAGATCTCAAAAATTTCATAGTGTCCATACATTTTTTTCAATGACTGAGTGATTGAGTGGAAGCTGAGTGACACTCAACTCGCTCACTGAATTTCCAGACCCCTTGAAGAAAAAAAAAACATGGGATATTATTAGTCAGTGAAATTTCTGAGTGGCTAAGTGATAAAAATCAGTGTCACTCAGTTTTTTCTCAAATTTCACTCATCTATCAGCTCATTCCAAACAACATGTCAATTTTGTAGTATCTTTTTGATCAAAAGACTGCACTACTTAAAACTAAGTATACTTCTTTCAGTTGAAAAATAACTCTTTTCACTATCAAAAATGATACTTTCAGCGGTAAAAAAAGGACTTTTCACTATAAAAATAATATTCACTATTGAAAATGAACATTTTTTATATGAAAAATCATATGTTTTTTCAAATGCAACCGTTTTCACAAATGAAATGAATGTATTTTTGAGCTGAAAAATTTTTGTGACTGAAAAAACAAAAGTCAATGAGGGAGAATAAATACTCGGAAAATTTTCGTAACATTCCATGCATCATATACTTTTCACAGGATACACCGGGTGACCCGGAACCAATTTACCCCCCTTTATCTTCGTTGTTATTTTGTTTCAAATCAGGTACATATACCTTTTTGGTGTCACGAATGTATAATTTAGCAAGTATCAGACCAAATATGACACTTCCGGTTTGACCGAAAACGCATAATTTTTTTTTCAATTTCGATTCAGTACAAAATTACTTTTCCAAGAATAGATCACAATAATACTTCCCATTCACAAACTACTGATATATTTGAGATTTTATGAAAAATTACTATTTGTATTCCCCTCGTAACGAGACATCTTTATGAAAGTGTGCTAGGGAAGATGAAACAATAGCATGTTGCCTTCACGTATTGTATTATATTATATTATATTCACGTATTATATTTTCAGCATTGAAATCAGCTGTAGCCTCCTATAACATTATTATGTTGTTTGAAAAATATCCCTTTGAGGTCACCCATTTCAACACACCTTACATTTAATAATGTTCTGAGAGTCTCATCGGCTAATTCTTAGAAAACCCAAAGCACGACCCCGAGTGGTAGGTGAGCACTCCAAGCTAGCACTAGACCTCGAAATTGGATCTAGTCATTCAAGCACTTACAGTAAGGTAGGGATATACCAAGGAAGCAGTAGTATGCTTGTATGTGGACGTATACACCAAGGGTATATACAAACAAACAAATATAACAAATATTAAACTAAAATTAATACGCATTGACAATTATTAATACACCTGATAGATATATACATATTTCATTTTGGGTAATATTAAAGTACGGATAAAAATACAAAAGTATATATATATATATATATATATATATATATATCACTTTCATGATATCAAGATATAAAATTTCCAAATATTAAAAGCTGAAGAGTATAAAAAATTCAAACTAAGAAAAGTCCAAACTCTTGTTTTTTAAAAAAAGCAAAAAAATACATGATGCAAAAATATGAAAATGTGAATTTTCAATTGTAAAAATATATAATGTAGATATAGTTAAATGTTAAAAATAGTATTATACCAAAGAACAGTCAACTCAAAATACATATGCTTCTCAACCGCCTATCGATTCCGATACAATTGAGAAAAAATCTTCCTGTGGTGTTTCAGAGGTAAGTGAAGCATCACCGACGAGACGAATGGCTATACATGAGAATGGTATATGATGACAGGTCGGATCGGTTCCTGATAAATCAAAATCAGATAACGAGAATTGAATTGAATTGACACGAAATAGAAAACAAAATATTTGAGAAACTCTTTTGGCAACAGACCATATGATTTTCCCATGAAAAGGTGCTGCTAATGGAAATGAAGGATTTTATTTGTTGTTGTTGTTGTTTATTATTATTATATAGATACTCCCGCCATAATTACCCTGGCCACTGTGAGATTCATATTTCTAGTATATATTGAAATATTTTACGATCCTTTATAATTATTTTCTGGTTTCGCGGCCTGAAATCGGAGCTTTGGAAGAGAAAGCGGTATGAAGGGTACTTTCATTGGCAAAGCTGTGCACTGGACATGAGGTATCTCCCAATAAATCATGGATGTGATGAAGAAACAGTGTTGGTGCTGGAATAGATTTCTTAGAAACACCAGTATTTTCATAGATAGAGTGTCGGATAAAACTCTTTTAACGTGGAAATACCTTTCTGAGAGAAAGCTAGTTAACATCTGGGAGGAGAGTCATAACGAGCTTGGCAAGAAGTCCCTGGTGACAAATGCTTTGGAGAAATCTGATTCGAAGGAGTTTCATCATATTTTTCGATAGATTTTTTTTGCTGTACAGGTTAACCGTAAAATTGGTGTGCTACTTCTGTTTGATATGTTGAATCATGAGTTACTTCTAGCTATAATGCACTTCATAGGGCTCGGTCATTCATGACATTTCTTTAGGAACTATCTAAGTGGATGATTGCAAAAAGAGCAGAAGTAAAAAAGGGGGTAGCACAGAGCTCATTTCTTGGTCCCCTTCTATTCACAATACTCCTCAAACTTTACATCAATTATGAAAAAGTGCAAGATATACATTGTATGCAGATGATACTCAGTTTTATCATATTTCCATCCTACTGAATCAGCTGTTGCACATAAACATAGAGATATTGATGAGGATCTCAATGCAGTAGTATCAGTCTCACAGAAGCATTACTTGATAATCAATATATCGAAATCTTCAGTTATGTTTTTTGGATTTGTGCCATAAACTACATCCACCCAAGAAAAAAGTGGAAAATGTAGGCATCATCATTGATAATAAACTGAAATGCAGTCAGCATGTGTCTTTCAACTTTCATCTTCAAAAATCATACGCTAATCCAAAGTATTATATTTGAACCAACACCTTCTGACATTTAAATAGAAAATACAGTTATGTGAATCTCTAGTATTAGCTCATGCGAACTACTGTAATTAGAATAATGGATCATGCTCAACTGTTATAGACACAAGAAGATCACAAAAACTGCAGAACTCGTGTTAGTAGGAGATTTGAGCCGGTTCTGGGCCTCCCCCCACCACTATGACGTCATCAGTAACCTTGACCTTTGACCTTTGACCTTTGACCTTTGACCTTTGACCTTTGACCTTGGTCATGACTCTTGTTGGGAGGTGTTCAGGGTTTGTGTTTGACATTGAGATTGTAATGACTTGGATTTTTTTCATACACGGACAAGTACTTTTTCCAAGTACTTAATATATTTTTCTTACCTCAATGTCTTCCATGTCCTTCATGTATACTTACTCTGCCATTGTGCATGTGGAGTACACATACAAATCTATACCGAAGTATAGAGAGGGTACAACACGTCTGCACACCACGGAGATCCAGTCAGATATGTGAACTCTGATTACTCTCCAGTGATGTATACCTTGCGATGGTGGTGGGAGGAGAGGTCGCGTGACGCTATGCGCATCCGCCCTCGCTCTCGATAGGGTGGGTCCGCGCTGACGTCACACACACCCATACGCTGCGGTAATGCATCGACTACTATTTACTCTCCGTCCTCTCTATTTTGTTATGGTGTCAGATGCGTTAACTGGTGGGGAGGGCTCTTTGACGTTGCATGAGTCGGAGCGAATAGAATTTATTCACCCTCTCTCCTACTCATCGATATTACATATAAAGGAGGTGGGAATGATTGTGAAATCAGTATTTTGTTGAGTTTTGTGCTGCGAAGACGACATCGATAAAATGTATTCCTGTGGTTGTGGTAAATCGTTCACTCGTAGTGATAATCTCCGTCGGCCTCAACTTCAAAGTTGCCAAGGTGGCCCTTCTGTGAAAAGGATTAAGTTAGATGTGGCTGCATCGACACCAATGTACACATGCAATTGTTGTAATGTGACAATTCCTACATCCCAAGTTAATTCTCACAAAAGAACTCTCCAACACAGGAACAATGCATGTGTGCAAGTGAGTGATGGCATACAGATTATAAGGAATGCTTTCAAGTGTAGAATTGTGAGCTATCGAGTGGAAAGTTCCAATGTTTACACTGAATATATGCCGTTCTTTAATGAGATCAGGGAGAAAGTTATTGGATTACTTGAAGAGGCAATAAAGGTTCACAAGATCTTTAAAGTAAATATGGAAGTATTTGGCAGCTACATTGTTCAAACACGGGATTTGAGTGACACGAAGTCATTCAACTCACAAAATAAAATTGTGGACCTGTCTACGGATTTAGGTGCATTATTCGATGGATTCCGTGATGTCATTATTGCTCAGACTACGGAATTTGAAGAACGTGATTCAGGTATGTTTAAAGTTTCATTTCTATTTACATGAATAATAAATTATTGTTATGTTCCAGGATGGAGCTGTGAAAAAGTTAAGTTCCTCGAAGTGAACATCAACAAGTATAGTCCACTCAGCGGATGTTCGTATGTGAAGCTGCCCGATTTCATTGAGACGAGAAAAGGCGTTGTGAATATTCGTAATGAAGATCAACATTGTTTTGCATGGGCCATCACATCTGCATTGTTTCCTGCGAATGGTAGAGTGTCAGAAGTTTCCTCATACCCGCACTATTATGATGTCTTGAATGTAACAGGTATGGATTTTCCAGTTAAACTTCAAGCTATAAAAAAGTTTGAGGACATGAATGATATTTCAATTAATGTCTATGGGTTAGAGTCGAAACTTGATAAGGGTAAAATGAAATATGAAGTGGTTGGTCCATTGCGTTACTCACAGAGAAGACTTAGGAGACATGTTAATTTGTTACTTATTACAGATGATTCTGGCAATAGTCATTATTGTTGGATTAAAGATCTTTCAAGGTTAGTTTCAAGTCAACTATCTGCGCATGAGCATAAAAAATATTTTTGTGATGGATGTTTATTGTATTTCTCTCACGAGCGATTACTCTTACGTCATCAGTTGCATGATTGTAATCACTTGAGTACTACAACACCATCAGTCAATTTCAGAGTCAACAAATATGGTAAAATGTTACCGGGGAATGCACTTATGTTTGAAAATTTTGAGAAACAAATTAAGGTGCCATTTGTAGTTTATGCTGATTTTGAATCAGTTCTCAAACCCATTCAAACTAGTCAACCCAACCCTAAACACTCATACTTATGCTTATTCGATAAAATGTTCATACAATGATAAATTATCGAAATTTGTTACATATAGGGGTGAGGATGCAGCCGAGAAATTTGTTACAAAACTTGAAGATGATTTGAGAAATATTTATCACAATTATTTGAGGTATCCAATTCCTATGGCTGCACAAACCCCCGCGGAAGAAGCAGAGTTTTCTACTGCACAATTTTGTGGAATACGTAATAAACCATTCACGGGTGGTGATGTGAAAGTGAGAGACCATTGCCACCTGACTGGAAAAAAAGATCACCTGCCGCACATTCCGTATGTAACTTAAATTTCAAATTGCCAAATTTTGTTCCGATTATTTTCCATAATCTGAGTGGGTATGATTGTCATTTGTTCATAAAAGAACTGTATAGAAACAAAGACAAAGTGGACGTTATTCCACAAACCAAGGAAAAATACATATCTTTCACCAAGCATCTATTCACTCACACATACACTGACAAAGATGGAAAAGAGAAAAAGAATTTTTTGAAAATGAGATTTATAGACAGTTTCAAATTCATGTCGAATTCTTTGCAGAACTTAGGTGCTAACTTAACATCCGATCACTGTATTGAGACGCATAAACATTTTCCACAAATTGACAAATTCAATTTGATGAGACAGAAAGGTGTTTTTCCATATAACTTTGTTGATCATATTGACAAGTTAAATTATCCAACTCTTCCCACTAAAAATCAGTTTTATGACAATCTTAACGGAGAGCATATATCAGATAAGGATTATATGAGAGCGAAACTTGTTTGGCATTTATTCGAGTGTCAGAGTTTAGGGGAATATTCGGATTTATATTTGAAGTCCGATGTGCTTCTATTATGCGACATATTTGAGAATTTTAGAAACATATGTTTAGACAAATATAAATTAGATCCAGCACAGTATTATACAGCGCCCGGATTATCGTGGGATGCAATGCTGAAGTATACGAATATTGAATTGGAATTATTGACAGACATTGACATGATTCATTTTTTCAAGAAAGGAATACGAGGTGGAATAAGTCAGTGTAGTGAAAGGAGGCATATAGCTAATAATAAATTTTTACCTGATTATAACCCCGATGAACCTTCATCATACATATCATATTTAGATGCCACCAACCTATATGGTCACAGTATGTCACAACCATTACCCACCAACGATTTTGCTTGGCTAACACCCGATGAAATAATAAATTTGGACGTAATGGGAGTGCAATCTGATAGTCCGTACGGTTATGTTCTTGAGGTAGATGTTCATTATCCCCAAGAATTACATGACAAACATGCTGATCTCCCTTTCCTCGTTGAAAGTTTAATACCACCACACTCGAAATCAAAAATTCCTAAATTAATTCCAAATTTAAATGACAAAAGAAAATATATTGTTCATTATAAAAACTTACAGCAGGCTGTGGCCAATGGTCTTATTGTCATGAACACACGTAGAGTGTTGAGATTCAAGCAGTCGTGTTGGATGAAACCTTATATTGATTTGAATACTGAAATGCGAAACCTATCTAACAACAAAGCTGAAAAAGACTTTTATAAACTCATGAATAATGCAGTTTATGGAAAAACAATGGAAAACGTTGATAACAGAATTGATGTTAGACTGGTTACGCATTGGGAAAGTATCAAGAGGAAAATTGGTGCTAGCGCCCTAATATCACGTCCAAATTTCAAAAGCTGTTCTATTTTTTCAGAAAATTTTGTTGCCATTCAATTGGGCAAAGTTAATGTATTGTACGATAAACCGCTATATTTGGGATTTTGTATTCTAGAATTATCCAAAACAGTCATGTACAATTTTTTCTATGGATGTATTAAACGTCATTATGCAGAAAATGCCACCTTACTCTACACTGACACGGATTCTCTAATTTTGAAAGTAAATACCGATAATTTTTATGATTTCATGACCAACAATATATGCGAGTTTGATACTTCCAATTACAATGTAGGAAACCAATTCAATATTCCTATTACAAAGTCAATTCTGGGCAATTTCAAAGATGAATTTCCGAATGATCCCATAATTAGCTTTTATGGTACCGGTGCCAAAGCATATTATGTTCAGTCTGTAGGTAGTGAATTCAAAAAAGCAAAAGGTGTCAAAAGATCCGTCATAAAGAATGAATTGACATGTGAAGATTATAAGAAAATTGTCGAACAGGGTGGTCTAATATTCAGGAAGATGAACTCGTTTAGAAGTATATTGCATGACATGTATACTGAATTGAAGAACAAAGTTGCATTGTCATACCATGATGATAAACGGTTCATCATTCCCAATACGACACACACTCTTCCTTGGGGTCATAGCGATATAGAATTCTACCAGAATGATCCAGAAGAGAATATTCGTTGGGTTTCCAATATTATTCAATCTTTTTCCCAAGAGAGTCCTTTGGATCAATTACTTCATTTATTAACTGCTGAATTGAACAAATGAAATATCATTTTAAATGGAAAATTCACCACCATACTTATTTTTTTGTATTTGAGATGTAATTACGCTTATTATATAAAAGTCAAATTATACTAGTCAATTTTAGTTAATGTCTTGCCCTGTTACCAAATATATAGTATAAAATAAACACGTTATTCTGATTTCCTATTGTTTCATTCAAAAGAATAAAATACCTACACAGAAATATATAGATTTTGATTGTCTTGAAATCATCAGTATGAAAAATATCAAGGTGGGAGAAAGATGTCCAAAGCTATCGATAAATTCGGTCGTAGACGAAAATGGGGTACTGTCAAAGTTCGAGTACTTCAAGGTTCTCAAGGTCCTCAGGGTATGGGATTCAAGCTTTCGCCTGACGACCAATATGATATGCAAGGTAAAAGACTGAAAAATGCTGGTGAACCGATAGACGAGAGTGATTGTGTAACTCAATTATATCTCAATGAACAAATCACGGAGACGAAGGCACTTGTCCTTAAAGCCTTGCAGGCTGCCATACATGCCACAATGGCTAAGATTGTACCTGAAGCCCGTCAAGCATTCGATAAAAAAGTAGAGGAGGTGACTGATGATCTAGATCGAAAATACAAAAATCTAAAAAGTGATGTGGATATCAAAGTATGGAATGCTACAGCCACAATGACACGAAAAATATCAGAGTTGACAACTGAACTCGATCACAACAGCAAAAATCTGAAAAATGATTTGGATGCCAATGCATTGAATGTCAAATCTGCAATGATGCTAAAATATAATGATTTGGAAAGGAGGTTAGCCGAATTGGAGAATAAACATCCTGATGTTTGGCTCACACATAGACCAAAACTGTGGGCTCCAGGCAGTGATCCACACCCAGCTGTTTGAAAATTTATATTGTAATACACTTATATTCATATATGGAATAAATTTTGTCAAACTAAAATTATTTTTATTTCAATAACATATATTGATATTGCCCGCCAGTTGGCAGCAATTGCCCGCCAACAGGTAACTCTCACAGAGAGAGACCGACAGGCAGCCCTTCTGGAAGCTGAAATGCACACCAGGAGGGACACTGTGAGAGCGGAAGTCCGCATCGCCATGGACAGGTTAGCGGCAGCCTGCCATAGGTATAGTTTTTAAGTTGTAGGTAGATAGGTTAAGTTATGTTTAAGTATTGTAAAAATGTTGATTTAGATGTAAGTGTTGTACAAATAGGATTAGTATAAATAAAGAAAAAACCAAAAAAAAAAAAAAAAAATTAACACTTAATCTTAATTTAAGTTGTAGGTAGGTAGTTTGAGTTATGTTTAAGTATTGTAAAAATGTTGTTTTAGATGTAAGTTTTGTATAAATAAGATTAGAATTAATAAAATAAAAACCAAATGAAGATTGAGTGAAAAAAAGGAGTGTACATTTAGTTGGATTGGTACACACTAAACAATGCGTGGTTGGGGCATTGTTTAACACTCAATCTTGATTTTATTTTTTCATAGTTTTCAATGAGTATTTAATCTTCAACTATTTTGATGAAATATTGACTTTATAAAAGTCTCAAATACTTATTCAATATTTACATCAATGGGTTTGAATGATCATGACTAAATCATAATTAAATTATTGAATCATTATGACTTTAAATAATTTTATTTATAATTTTATCCAGTCTTCCAAAATCTCTCACACTTCAAACCTCCACCACTTTTTCTCCTACCCTCCTCTCCCACCCCTAAACTGGTATAAATACAGTACGAGCTCAGATTATGGTATCAGTCTTCCAAGATGCCTCTTCCAGACTCCACCTCGTCTCCGAGACATTGTGCCGCTTTCGAAGATGACCTAGAGTGGGCAGCGATCCGAGAACGACATAATATCGTCCCCGCCGTTCAGTACGAGTACGTGTACCAGGGTGAGCGGTGGGATGGGTTCTATCCGCGAGTTTCAAGGGGACCCATTCAGGTAAATGAAGTGTCGAACTCCACAGATGTGTGGGACTATCCATCTCCGTCGACATCGGACGACGAAGATATGGATGAACGCGTCGACGACTTCGACAGCGATAGCTCCTCGGAGGACGAGTCCGAGGATGACGACCAAGTGGTCCATATTCGTGTCGAGGACATTAACATGGACCTCGACCCGGACGAGTTTCCCGTAGAGGACGACTCCGATGATGACACCATCATATTGGTGTCATCGGATGACGACGATGACGATGTCATCTGAGTTCTCACCCTGCCCTCCGTGGTCGTCCCGCATAAATATGCGGGATGACACCCAGCTCTTCGGAGCACACAATCGGCCCTTTTCAGGGCCACACAAAAAACAAACACGCGCATTTGTGCCAATCAATGGCAAAATGTACAAAGTTTCTATAACTCGAAATGATACGTTTCAAAAAGAACTCACATCTCTCAAAGGAAACAAACACACGCATTTGTGAGACCCAATGGCAAAAATTTACAAAGTTTTTATAACTTGAAATGATACTTGTCTAAAAAAAAACTCACTTTTTCTATTGGGAATCACATTCTTAGTGGATAATTGTCACTATGAATATATGCAATACGTAGGTGTGAATCAGAACTATGACTCACTTGGATCATTTTGTTCTAAATCACACCTTCGCATTATGTTACAAAATTATTTCAATATTTATAGTTAACTGGACCAAGTTTATGTCGGTTACATAGAACAACATACAACTGAAGAAGACATCGGTTGGAAGAACACTGTTTGTTCTCAACACTTCCTATTCCTATGAAATTTGTAGAGTTAACTCCTGAGAGGGATATTTACTACCTCTTCTACTACGATGGCTTGTTGTCATATTCTCTGTGCGCATGTACCACTCGACTCGTTTGTATAAAACGTGGAGTCGCATGAACGTCAACACCATTTCTATCCACATCCCATTGATATCACACGTTCCTTCGAGCTAAATTATTATGAACTCATTACCAAATTTGTCTGCTGAAGAAGATGCAATGTCATGTATTGCAACAAATGATGAGTTTGGTTTTGAAGATATTCCGGTATATCACTTGTCATCCCAAGAAGGTTTCATCGATGAATATAACATGGATGATTATCTGAAGATGGGAGATATACCGGAACCTTCAGAAAGTGTTGATCCAACTCTTTCACAATTATCACCATCCAAATACCCTTCACTTTCCTCCCTTCCTAGTGTGGTTGCCAAAGCGAAACCATCTAAGAGGAAGGGTGCATGTACTGCTTCTAATCCCAAGAAAACAAGTAAGGGTGTACGGAAACCCCGTAAGAAGAAAGTAGATGACACCTTCAAGAATGTGATGGGTGATTTGGAAGAAGTATCGCTTCATTCTTTTGGTCCACTGCAGCGCTGTGGGGACATGCTTAAGAAAGCGAAATGCTGCATCGTAAAATCGAAAGCCATCATCGTCAAATGCGATGACGATGTTCGAAGAGGTAACATGGACGACGAGGTGGCACTTCAGGAGCTCGATGCAAAGATTGTATCATCCAAGGCTGAACTGATCAAAATGTGTGAAGATGCAGATAAACTCCGTTTCAAAATCACACAGAAAAATCAGTCCACCCTTTGATTGAAAATGCAAGCTGAGATGGAGCTTCAGGAGTCCACTAAACTTTTTGATATGGTAGCATCTGTACGTGATAAGTGGCGAAAAGAGTTTGATCACGCATTTCAATCTGATAGTGATTAGCTCTGAGGATTATGAAATATTATCAATGTTGTGAGTTGAAATGAAGAACTTCTTCAAAAATCTATGAAGTGGGGAGGAGTATGCAGATTATTTTGGTTTTGGCATACACTGAACGTTGCGTATGGTTGGGGCAACGTTCACCACTTCATGATTTATTCATTTAAAAAAATCAAAAATGGTGTCATGTTTTCTATAGTTTAATGATAATCTTACAGCTTAGTGAGAATAATAAGTAATACAATTTCATTTAAATATTAAAGCATAGCACTTTTGTGTATCCATGAATTCTGTTCACTAGGAAGACCTAACCACTTAACGTATAGTTTATTTCCTTTCCTCCTTATCACTTTCTCAACTAGGCATACATCAGGATTTTGTGTTTTCAATAATTCTTCTTCATAAAAACATCCTCTAATAGGGCTCCCACCCATGTCTTCAAGAATATAAGTTATGGGGTATGTTTGGTTAATTTTAACAATTTTGAATAGTTCTGTTGTGTAATTGGCGGTGTAACCCTTTTCGAAAATATTCTTGTACTTGCTTATACGTACAATATCATTCATTCGGAATTTGGGTATACTTTGTTTTCTTCGGAGGATTACTTTGGAACTTTTGAATTTGAGGTTCGTTGCTGGTATAACATCGATTGGTTTCATACCAATCGTACGATGCACTTTATTGTTATATTTCCTTGTTATGATTGGAAGAATATCCAACCATTTGTTGTGTCCTATCGCTGAAAATTCTCTATAAAGCCAAGTCTTTATTGTTCGAATTACCCTTTCTGCTATGGCCGCCTTCATGGTGCTGAATGTTGAATAATGGTTGATCTTATATTTTTGCATTAGAGATGAAAAAGAACTATTGAAAAATTCTGTTCCTTGATCGCTTTGTAGATGTTTCGGAGAAAAGTCGGCTTCTTTCAGCACATCTTCCATTGCATCGGTTACGGCACTACCTGTTTTATTTTTAATTGGCTTCGTCCATAAATATTTTGAGTAGCAATCAATGACCACAAGAACATATCGATATCCTTTATTATGTTTAGCATAAGGTTGTAATTCGGCAAGATCTATTTGCCACAGATCTGCAAAACCTTTGACGGTTGTGGTTCTTCTGGTGAAATTACGTCTTGCCGGCTTATGTAACTCATTGACAACTTGTCGTTTGACATCACTTATTTCATTATCCATCTTCTCACAGTCACTTTGTAGTGTTTTAATTTATTTTCATTTAGAGAAACAAATCGACAATGTTACGGCAACATATAATGAGGACAAACTGATCATTTTTGTTGATGTATTAGATTATTATACCTTCCTCGCGTAATTCTTCAATTATGGAAATTATTTCATTGTCATGTCCAGTGTGACCAGCTGACTTTGAAGATATCAATAGCCGTAAACGGTCGACTAACTCCTTGGGTGAATTCCAGTAGACATAATTAGCAGGTTTGGGATCAAACATTTTCTGCATTTTCATTCGATGGATCCCCTCACCTCTTTTTGTCCTACTTCTTGTCGTCTGATAATGTGATAAGTTTAGTACAGGTTTGATAACTTCACGGAATTTTTTAGATTTCGGGTGTTTGAAACCATTTCGCAGTTGATGTTGTTTGTATGGTGCATTCGTTAGCCTCAATATTTTAGCATATGTGTGAAGAACTTCATCATCATCATCATCGACTTCAGGTGGGTTTTTCAAAAAAATCATGTTGTATAACTCCGGACTACTTGAAATTCGTGTGTTTGTGTTTTATTTTTATTCCAAAATAAAATATTTCCATCACTGAAACGTACATTGTGACTCCCCATTTTCAGTTTTTGTGTAGTACGATCTAACCGTATGCCAAATATTGTATCATAAGCTGCATTCTTTGTTTTGACATTTTCCAAATGTCTTTTCAAAACATCTCCTCCAGTATTGTCTTCAAAATTATCGAATATGGACATTTCACCTTTTCCGATTTCTTTGATGGTATCTGTCTCACTGTCAATAGATGATAATTCACTACCAAATGATGAATTATTTTCCATTGAAGTTCTCATAACTTTCATTGGAGTAGACTGAGAATTCACTTGCTTCATCAAAGACGTTGGCTGTGGTGGTGATGGTTTCATGGTAGCAGCAGCTGAAGATAGAACGTTCAATGGCTTCATTATGGGATCATAGAGTTTTTCAAGCGCCATTCGATTTTCAATAAGTCCACTCTTGATAGAGTTGAATTTCTGCCGTACAGCTTCTGTTGTTTCAACTAGTTGGCGTTTCAAATTCAATTCATTGTTTTTATTCTCAACTACTATATCATTTTTTGTCTTCATTTCGCTTCACAAGAGAATACAGTGAAGTAACCTCTATGCAATTCAGCGATCGATTGAATGTGGATTGTAGCGTCATGGATATATAAAACTATCAAATCCCATGCGATATCTACCTTCATGCATTTTTCTATCCTTATCAATGACTAGAAATCCGTATTGATCCTCCCAACATTTAACACACATCAATTGGAATTGCTTAAATGTTACATCGGGTGACACGTGATCCGAATAAATATGGTGTAGATTCGTTTCATCTTGCTTGAACATTACGATAAAGTTGGTATTATCTCGCACTAACTGTTTGGGCACTCGTGAATATGTTTGAGCAAGATAAAAACAGTCGACATCTTTATGACGTCCCATACAGAAATATGATCTTATGATATCTTGTTTTTCACATATTACATCATCGAAAATGAAAACAGAATTTGGTTTGGCATCGGACGGTTCTACTATTTCTGCATTATTACTGAATGTATAAAATCCCAACCCCTTGATGGGTTCCAATACATTTCGTAGGAATTGATATTTGGGTTGATTGAGTGATTTCGAATAGAGATAAACGTTTGTGAATCGCAGTCCTTGTGGATGTGTTAAAAGAGAGATCATGGCATTCGTCTTTCCACAATTCGATGGTCCGATTATGAGTCCTCGAACAGATGAGGGAAGCAGCGGACCATGCCGCAACACTTTCTGTCCATTCAATCCACAACCGAATTTTTCATCTAGATTATCTACAGCAAACTTTTCTTTCTGCTTTACAATGCGCATCGTACCGTGGTTGGAGACTATGTAAGTGACGATATGTTGTGAACGTTTCATTTAAATGAGTACCATCAAACGATACGGATGTGTTCGTGGTGGATGTAGAAAAAGCGGTCGTGGATTTGTTAATAATTTGATAAACAAACTTCCATTCGAATTACATTTACCCGGAGGATATCAGTACATTGGACCCGGTACAAAATTGGAAAAACGTTTAGCCCGCAAAGATCCTGGAATCAATAAATTGGACATTGCATGCAAACAACACGATATTCAATATTTGAATCATCTAACTGACCTCACAGCGAGACACAGCGCAGACAAAGAACTCGAATACGCCGCTTGGAACAGGGTTAAATCGAAGGACGCTGGTATTAAGGAAAGAATAGCTGCCCTACTCGTTACCAACATTATGAAATCAAAGAGACGTTTTGGTATGGGTTGTAGTAGTACTACTATGAAGAGAAAGAAGAGGAATCAACCGAAGAAAAAGAAAAATAATCTCAGAAAAATCGCCTTTGGCTCTGGGATGGTTCATAAAGTGCGGAATGTACTGAAAAAAGCTGGGGGTGAGCCATTTGTGACGAATAATTTGAAAAAAGCCACCGTAGTGGCATTGCATGCAGCACGTAAATACCTCAAAGCTGCCGGTGGAAAGAAAACAATCCGCACGCCTCGCATAATTCCTATTCCTAAAGTCGGAGGGATTCTACCATTGATACCAATTTTTGCTGGATTGTCTGCGCTCGGAAGTTTAGCGGGTGCTGTTGCAGGCATCACCAGAGCTGTGAATTCAGCAAAAGCAAGCAGAACCGCCCTGATCGAAGCGAATCGTCATAATAAGAAAATGGAAAGTGTGGCATTGGGTAAAAGTGGTAGTGGTATATACCTTAAACCATACCGTAAAGGACTCGGACTCTATTTGAAACCATACAATCCAAAAAACTAGTTGATTCCCTACCTCGAAAACCTCTCACCGACATCGATCTCACTTATTATGCCAAGAAAATGAAAATTCCATACTTTCGCGGTATTTTCATGCGTGATACATTACCCACTAGAGGTCCACGACACCGCGAGACCGCCATTGTCAATTTAGATGGAATAAGAGGATCGGGAACACATTGGGTGGCATACAGCAAATGTGGGAAAGACATTACATACTTTGATAGTTTTGGAAATCTACCCCCACCAATAGAGTTGATTCAATACTTCCAGAAATGTTCGAAAGTGAAAATTCTATATAACTATGATCGCCAGCAGAAGTTCAACACAGTTTTCTGCGGTCACTTGTGCCTGAAGTTTCTCTCTGAATTATTATAGAATGGATACAACTCCAGCAATGACTCGAGAGGCTATTAGGACGATGGGATTATCACTCAAAATGTATTCAAAATATCGGACCTTGACAAGAATGGATCGAGTGATGCTTGCAAATATGCCGAAGGAAGTGATACTCGCATGCGCTGCACATGAGATTGCTTCTGTTTGGGAAAAGTTACCTAAAAGTCTACAAGATGATGTCGACATAATGAAATATAGATATTGCAATGACCACCACAATCTTGACGGCGAAAGCGTTTCAGATTCTGATGTGAATGATGGTCCTATACCTCGAAAAATATTCTGCTGTTATTGCAATATAAAGGATATGAATATTGGTGCTAATAAAAATGAAATGGATATTGATGAACCATCTCCGAAAAAGCGTAGGTTGTCCCGAGTGTGTTGTAGACAACAATAAATTGAAGTGAAATCCATTAAATGTATCAGTCATGTCACGGAAGTTCGAACTACAAGCTGTCGGGACGAGTGTCTTGAGTGCAGACTTTTTCCCACCCATTGAATTGGATAGAAACAGTCGTTATGGATTGGGACTTTTAGGATTCTATGGATGCAACACAGTAAATAATATAACTGAAAAAAACAATGTGATCAGTTTTAGAATCAGTGATATAAGTTCACCAATACTTCAGAAGTACACAATTGAAATTCCATGTGGTGCCTATGAAATAGATGAGATCAATGCAGTTATTCAGAAACATATCATGTTTCGATTGTTTCATGGGAAAAATCAAAACGATACCAATGCAGATGATATATTCTACCTACATGCCAATAATAATACTTTCAAATGTGAGATGCGATCAAAATATGAAATTGATCTAACTCATCCGAATTCCATAGCAAAGATGATGGGTTTTAATTTTGATAGATTTCAACCGAATCAGATACACGAATCCTCACATCCGATAAATATAACAACTGTGAGACTAATCCGCTTAGATTGCAACATTATATCTGGTTCATACATAAACAATGAAGAATCCCACATTCTTTTTTCATTCGATATCGATGTGGAGCCTGGATTCAATCTCACAAAAGAACCACACAAGATTATATATATGCCCATCAGTCCAGAAGGTCGTCAGTTGATTCACAACATCACAGTGCGTATTTTGGATCATAATAATAATCTCATTGATTTTGGAAGTGCAGAAGAGATTGTTATAATTTTGGAATTGAAAAAAATCTAATAACTATTATGGGTTTTTGTTATAATAGACATAATCGACAAGGATTTGAAAACATTCCACAAATAGCTAAAAAGGAAGGTTCGACTAGAAAAAGGCTCATTCCAAAAGTGTACGCTAAACAGTTAGCACACCACGCTGCTCTCTCGCTGAGAGATCTCAAATTTTTGAAATCAATTGGACTGAAAGTAAGGAACAATGGTGCTCGAAACGAATAGTGAAAAGTTGAATATATTCGATGAGCCGATGCTCGATCATTCCCTCACAAGTTTACATGAGCATACATACAAACCATATGGATCACCTTTATTTAGGAATTCAGATGAAATTCGAATTGCAATCAATAATCAAGACGTTATACTTGACATTGCTGAGAGTTTCATTTATATAGAGGGTAAATTCACGCCTAAAGATGAAACAAAATTATGTTATCTCTCGAACAATGCAATCGCCTTCCTTTTTGATGAAATTCGCTATGAAATGGGTGGTGAACAAGTTGCTGTCGTCAGGAAGCCAGGGATAACATCTACAATGAAGAATATGATTTCATTTGGACAATCACATGCTAACACATTATTAACAACTGGATGGGGACTTTCGGAAACTAAACAGGATATCTTGGATATAACCAGTCACGTATTCAGTGGTAAATTACCACTAAAATATTTGATGGGTTTCGCTGAAGATTACAACAAAAGTATCTTGAATGCCAAACAAGAAATGATTTTAATAATCGCTCGATCCTTCAAGAACTCATATATTGGTGAGGTTGATGCTGATTTGGAAATCAATAAAATTGAGTGGAAAATAAGACACATAGTGCCAGAAGATAAGCACAAGCTCAAACTTTTAAATAGAATCAACAAAAGCGGTTTGAATGCTAAAATCAAGTTGGCTTATCGCATGTGGGATCTCTATGAACTTCCATCACTACGTGGCACGTCTTCAGACATATGGGCTATCAAGACAACCAACGCCCTTGAAACACCTCGTTACATCATCATTGGATTCCAAAGCACTACCACTTCTGAAGACAGGACAAAGGACATCACTAAATTCACAACTGCTGATATCAATAACATTCGTGTGTACTTGAACTCTGAAGTATACCCATATGAACGTTGGAATTTGGATTTCGATAAAAAACTCGATACTTCGGCTTATGATGCCTATGAGAACTTTCAACGAAGTTATTATGATAAAGATATGAGTGAACCTCTCACTATTGATATTAAGCTCGAGTTTGAAACTAGGAAAGTCAACTTCCCAGCCAACACCAAAGTATATGCACTCATTCTGCATGATACATTTTTGACATACAATGCATTGGATGGTTCAGTTCACAGCAGATATTGAAGACACACCTATTTTTGATTATTTTGCATTATTTTTTTCTTTCTTTTTTCATGTAAAAGAGAAAAAGGTAAATAAAACATGTATGAAAAAATTTTATGGTTTTTTATTCAAATATCACTAGCTTAGAATTTAAATAGTCTTAGGTATGTACAAACAATCTAATATAACTTCTTCTTCATCATCATCATGATTTTCCCCTTCTTCGATTTCACTATCATCATCATCATCCAGTTGGTACTTTTGGATGATGTCTTCAGGTAGGTATGATAGGAGGCGGTGGAGAAATCTTTTCAGCTCACATTCAATCATTGCGTCGCAGAGGTGATGTAGATCGAAAGAACCATCTGTATATTTCTCGCAGAGATCCACACCCTTTTTGTAGTTCTCGTAATCACGCATACAGTGCTGGATCCTTTCTTCATCATAGCATACGCTCAGATCATAATTGGTGGCGTGGAGAGCGTCCTCGCTCAAAGCATCCAACTCAGAGGTTAACCTTTCAACAGCTGAAGAGATGTCTACGGCTTCGGTCCAGTGTTGACTCGCATATTGCATCCACATATTTCAAGAATTAAGCTATGATCAAAGAGAAATCATTGAAATAACTATGCCATAAAAAAGCAATCAGTAGTAGTACTCACATTAGACTTTTGATGATGTCTCCACCGATGAGTGTGTTTAACAATGTATGAAGAGTTTTTTATATTTTCCTTACAATTATCACCTATAATATAAAGAATCAGAATTAGCCTAGTGAAAATCATACATTACTATTATTCAGTGAGATCGAATTTGACCAACGATCTCGTTTTCATGCCGGCAAAGCTTTGTGGACTCTGACCCAAATATGTTACTGTATATTTACCACCTGATGAATTGATGCATGCTACATCATCATCGGTAAATTGCTCTGAAACACGTTTCGGCAGCCATGTTTTGAATAATGTATCATTGCTTACATCACGTAATATCAATAAAATAGATTTACCGAACCGAGTAGAACAAACTGACATACTCTTAATTGGGTAAGCTTCATTCAGTGGCAAGGATGATATTACTTTTTGCTCTAACACTTCCATCTCTTGTTTAATTATAGAATTGATTTTTTGTAAATCCACCTTTGGAACTGACATGATGATGAAAAAATATAAGGAAAATATAAATAATTTTCAATAGAAAAACACACTCACTGATCTCTCTCACTGTGTAGGCACTGAATAACTTCACTACTCTTGCTGACTGCTCAACTGCTAGGTATAAAACTTCTGATTTCATATCACCATACCCACTTCTTTTATAATAGATAGTGAACCACCCCCACCACAGACTTATGAAATATGTATGATACAAAGCCCCCACCATGCGCGAGTTTGCATCGCATCGATAGAGGGCGGAGAGTAAATAGTAGTCGATGAGTCACCGCAGCGTATGGGTGTGTGTGACGTCAGCGCGGACCCACCCTATCGAGAGCAAGGGCGGATGCGCATAGCGTCACGCGACCTCTCCTCCCACCACCATCGCAAGGTATACATCACTGGAGAGTAATCAGAGTTCACATATCTGACTGGATCTCCGTGGTGTGCAGACGTGTTGTACCCTCTCTATACTTCGGTATAGATTTGTATGTGTACTCCACATGCACAATGGCAGAGTAAGTATACATGAAGGACATGGAAGACATTGAGGTAAGAAAAATATATTAAGTACTTGGAAAAAGTACTTGTCCGTGTATGAAAAAAATCCAAGTCATTACAATCTCAATGTCAAACACAAACCCTGAACACCTCCCAACAAGAGTCATGACCAAGGTCAAAGGTCAAAGGTCAAAGGTCAAAGGTCAAGGTTACTGATGACGTCATAGTGGTGGGGGGAGGCCCAGAACCGGCTCAAATCTCCTACTCGTGTTTAAGGTTGATACATGGTAATAGAAAGATTGATATACCTTGCGAAATACATGTTGGTTAAATATGATCAATCGAAGAAAGCTCCATGCCCTGACTTTATGTCATAAGATAATAAGATCATATTCCTGAATATTTGAATTCAAAAATTACGATTCGAACCTACATACACAACATGTACATCCAAAACCCTTCTGACAATACCTAAACATCGTACGCGACAATACGAGAACTTATTTTACTACCGAATCCATAAGGAATATAATAAATTATCTGAAAATACCAAAATCATTTCTTCTGCCAGTTTTAAGAGACAACTGTGTAGCTCTATTTTTAATGAGCAGTGCTCAAATAATTAGGTACAAAAAAAAACAAAAGCCCATCGTATTTTTCAGTTATAATTTTTTCATATATTTTTAGATGTATACTTCTGTATATGAATATCAATTGTACATTGTCTGTACATATACTGTACATGTATGTGTATATCATGCGTTTTTTCGTATAGTGTATATTCTTTATACAATATAAAAATCTTCTGTGCACCCATATGAATCGGAATTCCTTCTAAACGGCTGGACCGATTTTGATAAAATGTATTTAAGTGGATTCGGGAATGGTTTGAAGTCACAATTCGGTCCACTACACAATGCCTTCACCACCGACTTCGCCATAAAATCGACAATGAGGCGGCGAGCAGAGCAACGTCTGCTGGGACCGCTAGTGTATAAATATATTTTTCATGCATACTGCTGATGACTACTTAATAACTATGAAATTTTGTTGTCAGGAGCATATTCGAATGTTGTATCAAACCATAGGCCTAAACTATTTTGTTTTTTGTTGAGATGGTCAATAAATAAAATTATTATTATTATTTTCTATTCGCAAGGATTGTTCCAGTGAGGCCCTGTCTCCAGAACCCCGATACATCCAGAGGGCGCGCTAGGACCATTCACCCAGATTGTCACTCCTCACGTCTGTGGGGTGAGTGGTTACTGGGTCAGTGAGTCATGTGCCCTGAGCAGATGGGGTGAACCAAGGATGACGACCTTCTGCATTCTTCCGGCTGAGATTTCTGCTGCATCACAGCAATTCGGTATGATTTCTAAATTGGAGGGAAGCGTGTCTATCATTACACCAAGAACCCCTATGATCAGAAACACCATTTCAACAGAATGGATTGGGTAGAGCCTGCGTAGTTCAAAGAGTAACCCTCGATATTTGGACCGTTTCTCCTTCTATTTTCAGACGATGTTCGTTTGGCCAGGAGCCGAAAACTTTATGACGAATAACGTCCTACTTTGATGGTCGAGAAGGACTACATCAGGCTTATTTGCTTGTATTCGCCTGAGGGTGGGGAATGAGTAGTTCCAATAGATTTGGCACTTCTCATTCTCCACAACGGACTCAATATCACCAGGAGTATAAGGCAACTCCGGTGTCTCGTATATACCGTACAAGTATCGTAGATAGTAGTACAACACTCGTAGAGCTGCGTTATGCCTGTTGCTGAGACCGCTTAAGCTCGACACGCGGACAGCAAACGCATTATGGTCTCAGGAGCCACACGAAACGTTGTGCATCTAGTGTCCGGGACCTCTGTTCCCATCACTCAATAGACCAGGGTGTTGAAAACATCCGTGTAGGCCATTATAAATCACTTGGTCTTCGACTTCAGCTCAGTCAACCTGAGAAAAGCGAAGGTCAGATTTTCAGATAAGCCAAGGTCTTCGATGTTCCTGGAGAAGACCCCATGCATTGGCTTATCCTTATGAAGCTGCAGGAGCACTCCAGTCTCCGCAGTTTAAATGTGAGTCTATTGCTCAACGGGCTCCAACTCGGTGTCAGAGTTTGGATTAACCCGTTCGAAGTCGAAAACGAGACCAAGTTCATCGACTGCACATGATGCTACCTTGAAAATAAATGCCCCGATCCCTGCTTTCTCATGGTCACATACCAAGCAGAGAAGGGGATTTAACTACTTGTAAATTTACAGGCTCCATGAAGTAACATTATCACGGCAGGGAAAGTAGAGCTGTGGAATGGACGATTTGGGATACAGTAACATTATCACGGCCTCCCTGCTGTCTGGGAAAGTACAACTGTGGAACGGACGATTTGGGATGCAAGCTCCTATTATTAAGCATCATTTTGCGAGTTTTCACGTCGAATTTTCGCAGCTCCTCTTGAGTCCATTTCACCACTCCAAAGGAGTAGAGTAAGATCGGAACGGCAAGCATATTAGTTGCAGCAACTTTGTTCTTTCCCGACAGTTCTGACGACCAGATATCTTCCGGAGTTTGTGCTGATATTTACCGCGGAGAGAGTTTTTAACAGTGGTTACGACTTGGGAGCGGCGCTGTTCCACCCCTACGTGGAAGGTAGAGACGTATAGTTTCTCTGAAATCAAACTGATGTATAGAATGCTTCCGTCTCCTCGCATCGTCCTCCTTTGAGATGAACCGTGGCACATTTTTCGATACCAAATTACATTCCGAGAGCATGCGTGTACTCCTGCACCACCCTCAAGGATTGATGTAGATCCTTTTCTCCGGAGGCATATATTTTTAGGTCATTCATGTAAAATAAATAGGTGACCTTGTGTCTCCGGTTGCTGGAGGTGTTGGCCCAGAGCTGGGCCGGGTACTGATAAATTGTACTCGAGTACTGGGTACCGGGTACTTCCTGCGCCTCGTTAAAAAATCTGTTCTCGGAAACCAAAGTATTTCGCGCACGAGATGCAAACACATTTTTTTCTACAAACGTCAAATAAAAATAGGTGAATTTTGTCACAATTTGAAAAGTGTTAAAAAAACCTTATTTAATTATTGTTAAACATTCAGAAATAAATGATTCCTTGGATTTTCGCTTGATTGAGGACCATAAAGTTAAAAATAAATGATTTTTTGAATTTTTGCTTGATTGAGGAGTATAGGTTAGAATATAAAAATCCCATATAGTTTACATGCAGTGTGCGAAATAGGTATTTCGGACATTACTTCGAGCACGTTGTCATGGTAACGAAGCAAAATGAAAAAAATGGTCAATGCGCGATCCTTATAATTTTTTGACTTTTGCAGAAAAAATAATTATTAAGTAATGGCATAACTGGTTGATTCTGTTTGCCAGGATTGGCTTCATAATAACTAATTTTGATGATTTATAAAGCCTTTGGAGTTTTGAGGTTGCTGGGCATACTGGACTGGACAGACAGGCCAGGCGTAAGTAGACGCGTTGCATAAAAAAGTACTCGTAAAAATGTACTCTCATCAGAAGCGCGGGTATCGGATACTTTCACCCGATATGTACGGGTACGACTACCGAGTACTTTATATAAAATGTACTGAGCAGACAATAGCAGTGGTCAGATGCAGAAAAGAAGACGGCTCATGGGAATCTCCCGAAATACGCCCCTTCTAAAGATTACCTGGTCTGTTTGGACTCTGACTTGACCAGATCGTATGGTGAAGCAATTCCTCCAGAGTGGCATCAGTTGTCTTATGCATCTCACTATCAGATCAGACTCCGCAAGGCCAAGGTCAACATTTCAAATTTCCAAACGGTGTACAGTGGGGAAAAAATAGAATTTTGATCGAGTGTAAACTACGCTGGCTGTGATTCTAAATTTGAATATTGTTTTCAATTCTGAACAACCTCCTTGAATGAACTTTTTGATAATGTCAATAATAAGAGATATTTTATACTTCATCAAAATTTATATTTTCGTTCCCCACTGTACACCGTTTGGAAATTTGAAATGTCGACAACACTTATGCAAGTATTCTGCAATGCACTTATATTTCCATAGAAGAAAAAAATATTCGGGGGTAATACCGCAAGAGCTCAGATTTAGCGGGATATTTTTTGTGGATGTTCGAATACTTACTTTTATTGGCAAAGAGCGTAGCTCGAGTGATTTGTCAGAACAGATCGAGCTAAATTACCTATATGAAAGTAAGTGTCATAAAACCACCGTAGAAAATATCCCGCTAGATCTGAGCTCGGGTGGTATTTGTTAAGACAATCCCATGAATAGAACATTCAATTCAATTAAACTTAAAAACTTAGAAAGATGTTTAGAAAGAACCAAATCCAAATCTCGACAAACTTACTGGAATATTATTTGCTGTTTTAATTGTGCTTTTGACAATTACAATTGTCAAACTGATGCGACGCGCAATGCTTGATAATTTATCCGATATTTTTATCCACTTGCATTTCTGTTCCTTCCTATTTAGCCGATAGCAAACTACGATTTTTGTACTCGCAAATGGGAATTATTATACATGAGTGTGAGTACAATTATTACACTTGCAATGTTCACATTCAAGTAGAAAAAAATTGTTTATTTAACCATTGCATAAGTTATTGAAAGATCACTTGTGAAATGAAATGAATGAAAACATATTTTTCAGTAAATAACTACTCCTCTGACTTGTATCGAAAGGTATTGAGTTATCACCAGCACGGAACCAGAATAACATAACAGCCACAATGATGTGATTATTCGGACAAGGAACAGAACCTTAAAGCTGCCTATATTCTACGCTAGCACTTAGGAGAGGCAATAACCTCAGCATGTAGATGCTGTCCCTGTTTTTCTGAAAACATTTTGCTGGTTGGCAACGGCGTCTTCTGCAATGTTCGTCTTGTGCGATGTTCCGCACAAATATCTGTTCGATGTTATTCAATATCCGTCGCAGTATAAGCCAGTAAAGTAGTTGTTCGCTAAAAGATATTTGTTTCAATAGTATTCACTGTCAGTCATTAACGACTATTCTTGAAACTACTCTTGTTGTTTTAGAAATGTCAAAATGGCCAAATGTTCATAACTGGAACGAATCAAGGAAACAGAATACACTTTTTGGGTACTGATTGCACACTAGATTGAATTAGGTTTCACTTAGCTGAATGAATAGAGAGGTGGCTATAATTGAAAATTTAGGCATCTTTCTACAGTTTATTCACAAAAAACTAGACTAGACAATTCAAGTTGATATTTATAAGCTGTTATAAACATATTTACTTCAACGAAAAACACTTCCAAATAATTAAATTCTGGTGGGCAGTATGATTTTTTTTCTAATGAAGTCGGTGCCATTGCTGTTGTGAAACTTACTTCTATTTCGGCAGGATTTTCAGGTAATGAAAGAATTGTCTTATCCGAATGTATATGTGGTACTACAAGAAGTTACTGAATACCCAGATTTGTGATGGAAATCTTTTCAGAAGTCGTGACAGCCCAAACCACACCACAGATAAAAGAGTGGTTGGTAACCACCCTCCTAGGAATGTATGCGGGTTTCTTGAAGCATAACCCCGAAACCGCACCTTCCTGGGAAACCACGTTTCCTCAAGTGGCGTTTGCTAAGTTTTTTGGGATGCAGGACGGGACTCAACATTCACTACTTTAAGTACTCCATAGTTTTTTTCTTTGATGCGATTCATTTGGGAACGATCTCATTATTCAGAGCTGACAGACGATTTGCGGCTGGGGTACTATTCACCTGACAAAGGCTGCTTTCGCCCCTGCCAGGGGAATTTCCCCAGTTTCTGGGCGCATTTTTGCGCGCAGGCTCTCGCCTAGGTAGCCCTGGTCCGTGACGGCCGAAGTTTTTCCGTATTTGAAAATCTCAGCTTTCAGTGGTCCTGAGTACCAACCTGAAACCAGAAATAAAATTATATATTTAATAGTTTCTAATGTCCGCTCAAGATGATAGAAGGTTCTCATTTCTCTAATTGGGATGCCATACAATGAACAAGTTTATTTATTTTTGTTATGGATTAATTATAAATGAAACAAAAATATGAAAAAAAATCATTAAAATATCTCTAGAAATACAAAAAGTTATGGAACTTTGAAGTTGCGCTTGGAAGAATGATTTCACTTCAGTGTATGACGTCACGCGACTTAAACGAGGCGGCTCGTAGGCGGCTCGTTAATTTACGCAACTGAAACAATGAAACAAGTTCAACTACGAAACTAATCGCGATTGAGATTTTTCCATTGATGCAACGTATGTCCGCCCACTTGGGCGACTGCAACCGATTTGCGACGCAACTGATTGCACAAAACCAAACGAGCAGTTGCGTGCGATCTACAGGGTGACCCAGGGTTAAACCGCCAAACGTTCAGTATCGATATTTTAGGTGAAACTGACAGTTTTTCTTCATATAAGCATGTGTCCTAACTTGCTTCGTTTTTAAGATGCAGGGTGTCAACATTTTTACAAAACATATATATTTTTTTATTCCAAGTGCAGTCAAATAAGCCTTTTTTACCGCAAATAAGCATGCCAACTTTTATCACAATCGCCATCGGACGATGACATCGTTCCAACTGAACCCAAATTAAGTTGTACAATTGGACGTACTCGACTGATTTCATGCATCTGGTTTCATGCAACTGGTCACATGCAACCAGTTGCTTATATGGATGAGCCGCCTGTATTCGCCAAGTACAAGTCACATGACAGTCAGAGACCACAGACGTACCGCGCTAAAATACCTAAATTTAAATAGTCTATATCTCAGTCATATAGCGAGGAATTTTTTTTTCACTGCTTCATTATTTTGGTCTATATTTTGATTCCATCGCGTTAAATATACTTAGTATAAACAACATCATGAAACTTGTGCATTACTTTATCATGATTTACTCATCAAGAACCTTTTTTTTGTCAACAAAATTTTTAATTTTCATTTTAAACCGAATTTAGATTCATCGACATAATCTGCAACACATGAAATATTATTAATTTATAGTGCACTTTTTAGGTTTCAAAAAGATATACCCTCTCAGTTATTTCTTTCAAAAACCTCTCGTGAGAATTGGGACATTTTCATTCATATTCATTTTCATTCAGGGCAACTCACGACGAGCTTGTTCGATTGAGGTTGTCAGTTCATAGAATTTCTGAAAAAAAAAATGTATATATCATTTGTCATATATATATATATATATATATATATATATATATATGAGTTTTTAATATTTGGGATATGCAGATTCCTCTGTGTATTAGAGTACTCTTATTGGCCTGCTGCATATCCCAAATATTAAAAACTCATTTCCTAACTAGTCAGCAAACAAGACTACCCTCTTCTATATATATATATATATATATATATATATATATATATATATATATCAACGAATTATTCTCAGCAGAAGCTACTGGCAAAATAATCAGCTTTGCAGATGACACCGCTGTGTTTTATTCGGGGGACACATGGACATGGATTGAACTAAAAGAACAGGCTGAGAAGGATATGGAATTTATTAAAGACTAGTTCGATCATAAAGAACTGTCTTTGAACTGTAGCAAAGCCTACTTCATCCCGTTTTGTAACTACAAATCGTTGTGGCCACATTTTCAATTTATCACAATAGGAAGCACACTCAAAATATCTTCAACAACACAATAAAATATTTAGGAGACACTATAGACTCTCATTTAAGATGGGACTATCACATAAATTATTTGCTGAATAAACTGAGAACTGTTCTTTATAAGTATCGTCAACTGAAAGATAGGATAGACCTTTGCCAAAAAAAAAAAAACATAAATAATTTATTATAGCCTAGTGCAAAGCCCACTTATTATATTGTGTGATTAGATGGGGTGGAGCATCAAAAACGAACCTGCGTCCACTAGAGGTGATTCAGAGGAAAGTTTTGAAAATAAGGCTGAACAAGCCTTTCCGCTATACTTAGTTCTAACAAATTGTACGGAGAATCGGGTATGTTTGACTTGAGACAATTATTCTACAAGATCATCAATATAATGAATGAATTAATATAAGGAAAAGAATAAAGTCAGCAAGCCGAGCCACAATTACATTACACGTAACAAAACTAAATATACAGTTCCACTTACAATGAAAACCATAGGGCAGAGATCATATAGTTTTTTGGGCCCAACAGCCTTTAATGTTTTACCAGAAAACATACAGACCTCTGAATCATTCCCACGACTAAAAAAGGCCATAAATACATTTATTTCAAGTATTCTCCGTAAACGAATTCGTGAAATTTTTGACCAGAGAAATTAAACAGCAACAAAAACTTTCTGTCACCGACTGATAGCTACCAATTTAGTAAATGTTCCTGAAAATTGACAAAAATAACGTACGTAAATGGTTTCAGTGTTTTTGACGATTTAATTTCTTGGTTATATTATTTTATTTTATAAATTGAAAATTTATATGTTTTATTTTATATTTAGATTATAACATTAGATTTTGAATATTTTTACTCCTGTTAATATGTCTGTGATTTTATTTTTATACTTTCCAATTAAATTATATCAGCAGTGTTTTTAAATATTTATAGATTAAGTGATTTCGAGTAGTTTTTTTCGTTGTTAGTTCATGTCTATTTCTATATTTTAATTTTATATTTCCAAGCCATAGTAATACTACATTCAAATATTTATAGACTAAGAGATTTTTAAAATTTTTTTTTATTCGTACTTCAT
Organism: Chrysolina haemoptera; assembly: GCA_958298965.1. Taxonomy (NCBI): domain Eukaryota; kingdom Metazoa; phylum Arthropoda; class Insecta; order Coleoptera; family Chrysomelidae; genus Chrysolina; species Chrysolina haemoptera. The sequence continues at coordinate 17,052,227 of OY282603.1, forward strand.
ATCCACATTTCTGTAACGATTTTATACTTTGCAAAGTGATTATCTGTACTTATATATTTTAAACCATATACGCCACATACAAGTATTAGTTACTTATTTGGTCTTTATCAGGTTCAATTTATTTTATCAATCACAAACAAGCATATTTTTGCTTCTGTGATTTACTTAGTTCATTAGCTTATATATTCCTATGTTTCATTGTAATTCTCTTTCACCCGTACCTACTATGTTTACGATTCTCCCAACAATAAAAAATATTCATGAGGTTGACAATTATTCCGCTATGTTGTAAGAAATTAGCATTATGCGATTATTGCACATATGAAATAACATGCTACAACTCAGGACATATCTTCTTTCAGGCACATAGAATTTTGTGACTTTTAGGTTGAGTATCGATGAGCCTAACTGATGTCAGACTGCGGTTTACGAAAATTGTAAATTATAACTTTAAATTATCACATTGATGAACTTTGGTAATTTGCCAAGTTTGATTTTTTTTCCTTCATGAGTTTTGAAGAGAAATTAAATTTTTTTCGTACCTACTTTTGACAACGACTGCAGCTATTTTCATTTTGACCCGCGTCGTTCACACATGCACACTCTACCCAGAGTATTTCCAAGAGTAGATGACGCAAATCAGCATTAAAAAATTAAAAAATTAAAAAATTAAAACAGGAAATCGGTTTTGTTATTATATACCGACCGAACCGACCGACCGAACTCTAAGAAAATGGAAAATGTCTAGAGGAATTCAATATTTCGTAACAATTTTTTTGGGAACACGTCCCCTTATACCAATCGCGAGCCACCAAATACTACTTAATTTATTATTTCACTCTTGTCTGGGAAATTATTATTATTATTATTATTAATACTATTTATCCGTTAGGATTATCCTAGTCGGAACCTGTCTCTGGAGCCCCGATACATGTAGAGGACGCTCTGGACTCTCCAGGACCCAAGAACTCTATGACGAAAATCGTCCCACTTTGATGGTATTTGCCTGAGGGTGGGGAATGAGTTCCAATAGATTCACCACTTCTCATTCTCCATATCGGACTCAATATCTCCCGGAGCATAAGGCAACACCGTACGATTGTCGTAGATGGTGGTACAACAATCGTAGAGCCGCGTTAAATGTGGATAGGCTAAAACCGCATAAGCTTGACACGCAGACATCAAATGCATTATGGTCTCAGTAGCCCCACGACACGCTTCGCATCTAGAGTCTGGGACCTCTATACCCATCACGCGACTACGGTAGACCAGGGTGCTGAAGACATCATTCGGTCTCCGACTTCAGCCCACTTGACTTGAGGAAAGCAAAGGTCAAATTTTTGCACAAGCCAAGGTCTTCTGTTCTTGAAGAATAAATACCCCATCCATTGCCTAGCCCCATTGTAGCTGCAGGAGAACTTCAGTATCCGAAAACTTTCTGGTGAAAGGGATCCCATCTCGGGTTTGGGTTAACATGTTCAAAGTCAAAAACGACAAAACGACAGCTAGAGAAAGAAATGCTTCGATCTCTGCTTCCTCATGGTCCAAGCAGAAACGGGGATCTGAACTCCTGATAACTTCACAGGCTGCATCCAGTACCATTCTGTTGTTTTGCTGAAATTGTTATTTCCATCAATCGGCTGCGCCTTTACGAGCAACCCTCAGAAGTCTTCGGGGGACTTGTGCGAGCTAGGGAAGATGCAGCCCTAACCTTTTAACGCATGATGTAATGCACGAGGTCGGTGGGCGCGGCGATTCGAACCCGCGTACCTCGTCATAGCACACAAGACCCACCACTCCAAACTCAACAGTCCACGGCCTCCCTGATTCAGGATGCAAGCTTTTATGAAGATGAATCATTTTCGAGTTTTTACGTCGAGTTGTCGCAGTTCCCCTTGAGTTTATTTCATCACTCCAAAGGAGCAAAGTAGTATCATTACGGCAAGCATATTAGTTCTTTGTTCTTCCCCGACAGTTCTGATGACCAGATATATCGAAGCCAGTAACATTGTTCCTCCGGTTGCTGGGGGTGCCGCAGTCGTAACCACTAGTGCAATGGCCAATGTAAATAGTAAGATGCAGAAAAAAAAAGGGCTGAGGGAGTCCTGAAATACGCTCCTCTGAACTCTGACCAGATCTTATAGTAAAGCGAGTCTTCAAGAGCGACATCAGTTGTTCAATGCATACCACTACCTGATTGGGTACCACAAAGGCATCTGAGATAATGCAAGAATAGCTCATGCCAAGTTGTATCAAATATCTTGCGGTAATCGATTCATGCCATCGAGAGGTTACGCTTGTACTGCACGGAGTCTTGCGTGATATATCTCGATGAGCAAGTTCTTTTTGCGGCCAGCGATCCCCTTCCAATTCTCGTTATAGAAATATGTGACAGAGATTTGTCTGTTGTTTTCTGAATACAAAAACTACCCAGCTAAGAAGGAATTGCAGCTAAACTTTAATTTCGGTTGATATATAAATGGAACAAGGTTATACACATTAAAGTTCATTTGGTGAGATTGTTGCAAATTCATTCAAAGATTATGATCAAGTGTCCAGTTCTACCAACATAGCTGAGTAGCTGAGCATGTGATATTCTATAAGGGAATTAGCGTTAATTAATTTGGAGTTACATTCCAAATTGTGCTAATTTCGAGTTTTAACACGTATAACGGAAATGCAAATTTTTTTCTTAATTTGGAGTTGGAAGTCGAAATTAAAATAAAATCGAAAATTCGAAATGAAGCTAATTTCGAGTTGTGACTCGAAATTAAGCAAACAAATATCGTATGTCCGTTCTAAGTCTTCGTAATATTGAAAAGGAGCATTGTTCTAGAGAATATCCATCACCAGTCTTGATTGTATTGGATATTGGATATCAATATAATCTGAGTGTTTTTGGACATTTGACTAAAAAGTCACTGTTTGGGTTATGTTCTCAGTTATAGAGTGTTACTTTCTTGGTGTTATCTGTTTATCCTAGGAGTTTTCTTCCCTTTTGGTTCCTTTCCCTTTTAATATTATGACGTAAGGTTCTTGGTTTGGTCAAACATTATTATATATAAAACCACGAATTACATCAAGTTATTAATATTTTTATTTGAGTTATTTAAAATCCACTGTTCAATTTATTATCTCACTCTTGTCTGCAACAAAGGTTATTTCAAACTTATACCTAATTCCACTGAGACGTTGTAGTTTTTTCATTTCATAACTTTACATGAAAATAAATCGAAAAAGATGAATGAATTCACCATGTTTCTTTCTCTGTTTTTTCTTTTTACGAGTTTCTGAAGAAACCCATCAGAAGCTCATTTGAAGCTTGTGCGAGCAAGGAATATCAGTGACCTACAGCTTTTGTGGTGATGGTTTCCGAACCACTCTCAGCTCGGTGGTACGTTTCGAACCCAGATCGTCTGAGTGAGAGGCCGATGTCTACCCAGAGCCACTTCTCTTTGCTCGAACGCTTGTCACAATAGGAAAAACTATTCAGCTGGGAATACTTTTTTTTACATTAGATGTGTTGTTTGTCTGCGAAGGAAATCAAAACACAGCGATCAAGCCAAAATACTAACCCATCCACAAACCCATACTATTCATTACTTTTTGTCTCAAATTTAGTAGGGCGAAGCAGCAAAAAATATGTAATGACATTATTTGTATGTATACCAACTACTGCATTAAATAAATACCTACCTATACTTACTTGTATTACTCGATCCGTTATGATTCAGTGAAGATATTCGATTGAGTCGCCTTATTAGAGAAGGAAAATTATATTTCTTATTTTTTGCAAACAATATAATAGGTAAACCCTTGAACCCACGACCAGCAGTAAGAATTAAAAGACCCTAACATGCATACCGATTGCCATGTATGCATGAATTATAGTATATTAGGTATATTTTCACTTCTATTATCTTTATTTGACATTCTGAATGCAAACATGTGTTACTTGTCACTTCTTGTGAACAACCTTTTTTTTTTCATTAATTTTTTAATCTAAGAGGCTATATACAGTGTCACTCAAAGAATCATTCATTATAAAATTCGATTTGGGCGTTAAGAGGGGGTTAACCTTATTAGTGGCTATTGGTGAAACAAGGAGCAGGAGGAATCAAAATACTCGGAGCGTGCTCAATATATTCGAGATTTTTTTTCATCATCTGAATTCAAAAGGTTGGATCTAGACATCTCACAGAGTACCTTTTCGATTTTTGTTTAAAATGACCCTGAAAAAAATTGCAGAAATTTGACCAGATTCATTATTTTTTATCTAACTAGGTAACTTTTTTTTCGAAAAAGTACTCTGAGAGATGCCTGTCTCATACATTTATCTTTCTTGTCAAAAAAAATTGCAAGAATTCATCCAAAATCGCACCGTCAAAGTGATTTTTGCTGAACCCCTGCATACTCAATATTGGATCAGTTTTCTTCACTGATTCGAGCGCCCTCACATAAATATATACTTTTACATGGATACTATGGATGTTTGAATGGATTGTTGTTTCATTTATTAAATTTGGAAATAATACTGAAGCTATTCACGAAATTTTAGCACAGGAGATGAAACCAATATAAGTTGTTGATGGGATTATTAAAGTTGAGAATATGTCGAATGGATAAATACTGAAATTGACGAATATTGGTTGTATTTACACACGACAATTCTTTCATCAATTCTTTTGTTGGTTTATCAGATATACCAACATAATGACATGAAATAGTTCAACCCAAGATCATTTATTCAACGAACAGGTATCATAACAGACCGAAAGTTACTAGAAATTGCATTAAAATTCATGAATTATTGGGGAATCAAAATTGACGACCAATTTCCGTCTACACCTGTCAATAAAACCCAAGTTCACAAAATTGATGAATTTATTTGATTGTATAAATTGCTACTAACGCCGTGCCAATGGTTTTCCGAGTAATTTATTTTCGTTATTCCTTTACAAATTAAAATTGTACCCGAAACATACAATTTTCGAACAAAAATGACGGTAAATTTTATAATATGAAGAACCCAGGTCGTCTTTTTGATTCACAAAATTTTGTGTGTAGGCGATAGTCTAGATGAAGCTAGACATCAAACAAACGTCGGCTATCAGAGTAGTGGTAGACCTGGGAGAAAATGTCAGTTATTTAAAAAAAGAAAAATCGTACAGTGAATTCAGGTCGATTGAAAATTCTCAAAACAAAGTCAGCTGAAAAGATAATGGGGAAATATGCGTTGGCTGCTCATACATAGTGCCATCTAGAAAGAAAGTACATTATAAAAATTTTCTTTATTATATACTTTTTGACAAAAACTGTCTATGAAAATTCAATTCCACCGAGAAAAAAAAAGCTATGAACAAATATAAAGATAATTATGGACTGTTGTTTTACAAAAGATAAACATTTCTTTATTGTGGCCACAATCTCCGTATTGAAATTTATGTTGAAGTAAAGCTTGAACATAACTAGATTGATATAAAGTTTTGTTTCAATTTTGTACTGGTCGTAGAAAAAATAATATATAGATAGATAGATAGATAGATAGATAGATAGCACTTTATTTCCAACAGGCATACACCCAATTATAGGAAATGTAAAAGCTTGAATACAATATAATATGCAATACGCAATATTGAAAAGTATATAAATGAAATTGAATGAATAAAATACATAGTACAAAATATAAATTATGGTACGATAAAAAAAAATAAAAAATGTATATACATGAGCTCGTTCATACACACATAAATACCTATATATACAGCAACAACAATCATGGTTGAAAGGATCTATTCAGAATACATCTTGAAATATTTTTGAGTGAATTGTCATTAATATCGCATATTTGGCATATCAAATTGTAGTTTGTGCACATTAATGACACGGGCGCCCTACGATTAGCATTCGTTCGGTGGTTATCACAATAAAATGTCCTATCAGTCCTGGAGTTCAGGCGTGGAATATGAAAATTTACCATTTGTAACAATGGAGAACATGATATTTTATTATGAATTAAGTTGTATAGAAATGATACTGCGACAAAGAACCTTCTTGTATTCAGGGATACTAAATTAAACTGATTCAAGAGAATAGTATAGTCACTTCCTCTTTGTGGATATGTTCTGGTAGTTTTGTAACATAAAAATTTCAGTACTTTTTTTTGAACGCTTTCAACATGATATATGTGACAGTTATAAATGGGATACCAAATGAACGACCCATATTCAAGCTTGGACCTCACATATATGCAACGATCATGTAATTGCTACTTACACACGCGCAAGAGATTAACGACAGTCGCACGAGATTTACGCCGCTCGCCTACGTCTCGTGTCAACATGATCGTTACGTCATAATATATATATATATATATATCTATAGGTATATGCCATAACTTCCAAGATAAAAAAATTATTCAAGGGAATTGACATACATTTCTTTGTCACCCTTTTACGTCTGATTGCGCTACTTATTTTTCACACATGGAGAAATTTGAAAGTCTCATACGCTAAAACAATACAATTGGACTTTTTCATAAAAAATTTCCATAATTGTCTCTAATGAAGTCCTGTAGGGAGTTGTTTCGATATTTTGAATGATTTTGCTATTTAGATGTCGATAAACGCGATATTTGAATCGTATTTTTGACTCAGGTCTGATGTTTGCTATTTTCATTAGTTATATCAATACTGATCAATATACGAAATGTCTATCCTAATGAAGAAAACAAGAATTTTTCATCACCCATATATTTGAATTCTGCCTTTTAGAGAATACTGGACAATAAAACAATTTTAAGCCAGCTGTGGTCGTAAAAGCGTAGACCGTTTGCGCATTTATACAGCCTCGAAACCCTTCAAGCGTTCAAGGTCAAACACACTATGAACGTAAATATTTTATACCGCCATGAGTTGAAGTTAGACGCTATTATATTTTCTTCATCATGGGGCTCCTCCTCAATTACTTGGGATCATTACTTCCCCCTTCATGCCGCATATTTACTTGGGCCTTTTTCAGAAGGTATACCCCTTCTTAAGTCGTGCTTTGAAAAAGATGAAAAATGGCCTACACGGTCGGGGTCAAGTTATTTCTATTTGGATTTTACACATCTGAAGATATAAGATCTGTTGTGGAATCATCTGCGGCTGAAAGAAAAACTTCGGTCGCTATTTTCCATCAACTATTCCATCACTTTCATATTTTTTTTATTTATTTTTTTTATTTTCAGTTAGAGTATTTTCACAATATCTATCAGATGTAGTTCAATGTCCAGCGTGTCTTAAGATGGAAAAGTAGTTGGAAGCTGTTATATATTACAAAAAAATCATATTTTTAATTTTTCACTTTTCATGGAGAATGTTCCCCAAGAGGTTATCTTGAACGATCTTATGAACATCCTGTTCATACTTTCAAATAAAAATCAAAATGTAATGTCCATGACAGGATTATGTCAAAAAATAACTTTCGAAATGTTACCGCAGAAGAAATGTTTTCATAATTTTCATCCTTGATTTGTATAATTGCTCCTGAACAGCCTTCTTTTCAATTCTTTCAATATCCCTGATGAGCTTGGCAAAGCGAAATAGATTTTCGTCGACAAAAATGTATTGGGGATTAAATGCAAGGAAAGCCAACCTTGCTTCAGTGAAATGAACGATTTCTGTGAGTGATATTTTTGAATAACAATCTCCCTATCTGATTTATTTAATGAATTTTCAATGAAAACTAGAGACAAATAAAAAATCAACTATTTGAATGAAAATGCGAATTTTCAATGCAAGATATTTTTCTTTTCACAATATCTATCAGATAGAGTTCAATGTCCAGCGGGCTTCAGCCGGGGAAGTAGTTGTTTTCTATTAAATATTACAAATAAATCATATTTTTCATTTTTCAATTTTCATGGAGAATGTCCCCCTTTTCAACATGAATATCTCCCATCTTGAACGATGGAAAATAGCGACTAAAGTTTGTCTTTCAGCCGCAGATGATTCCTCAACAGATTTTATGAATATACTATTCTTATTTTCGAACAAAAATCAAAATGCAATGCCCATGACAGGTCCATGTCAAAAAATAACTTTCAAAGTGTTACCGCAGAAGAAATATTTCCAACAATTCCATCCTCAATGTGTATAATTGCTTCTGAAGAACTTGCTTTCCAATTTTTTATCAATTTCCCTGATGAGCTTGGCAAAGCGAAATAGATTTTCATCTACCAAAATGTATTGGGAATGAAATGCGAGAGAAGCGAACCTTGCTTCGATGAAATGAACAATTTTCAATGAAAACTAGAGAAATTTGAAAAAAATCAACTATTTTAATGAAAATGCAAATTTTTATTTTCAGTTAGAGTCTTTTCACAATATCTATCAAATGTAGTTCAATGTCCAGCGTGGCTTTAGCCGGGGAAGTAGTTGTTTTCTGTTAGATATTACAAATAAATCATATTTTTCATTTTTCAATTTTCATGGAGAATGTCCCCCTTTTCAACATGCACTTTTATATTTCATGCAATATATCCTGCACCTTCCGTGGTACCCTGGTATAATGAGTTACTTTTTCAACTACCACATAGCAAACTAACGATTATCGCAGTGTACAGTCCCACGAAAAGTGGCTTATATCTACACGTGTGCGATTGAGATGTAAAATGCATAATTTCTATTCAGATTTGCATAAATTATATTTACATTTGAAGTACAATACAATATATTCAAAAATGGCAGAGAAAAACCCTAAAACACGTCAATTTATGTCTTCGAAAAGACACTCTGTGGCATAAAAAAAATCGCCCCCTCAAAGTGATACTCGAGGGGGAAACCGCTGGGAAATTTTGGTATTGCTCGAGAATTACATGGGTATGACAGAAATTATTCGTTGAAGGGAAAAAAAGGTCTTCAAAACATGCGAATTGGAAATTACAATTAGAAATTAGAGGTCACTGGCGGAAATCAGAATTGTGCAATGACAAAAAAATAAAAGAGGCATTCAGTATTGTACTTGGCAACAAACCTAATATCAAGATACGATTTAATAATGACTTGGGCATTACTGTCATTACTTGGGAGTATTATTCGGGAATTACTGTGTATTAATCGGGAAGTACTTGAGTATTAGAAGTAATACTTTCGATTTTTGGGAATTAGTGTACACAATTTCCTCAGCGGACCCTTCTCGGTGATACCTAATTCTGAAGAGTATTCACTTGTCTATACAGCCATGTCCTATTTTTTTATTACGTTTATGCCTTCCATTTTCAAATTGTTGAAAAGTATTAAGTGTACTATCAAATTCGCTATATATTTAATGCACTTAAATTTTTTTCACCAACAATTTTTCACTCTTCTGTCACGTATGACAAACAGCAGGTGGTAATGAACCAAAAAAATTAAGATGCATTAAATATACAGGGAATTTATTAGGATACTTCTTAACAATTTGAGACATGAAAGAAATTTAAATCCCTTCAGAATGAGATATCACTATCTCATTCAAAAAAATTGGGGGGGGCTATCACTTTGAAGGGGGTGGAAGAGGGGCGATTTCGAAAACATAAATCGACGTATTTCAGTTAAAAACGTAGAAAATAAATATATCCCTTACTTTAGGACCTCACTGGTATATGTATATACAGTGTTTCTCACTTCTCATGGAAACACTCCCGTAACTTCCGTAATTTTTAACCCACAATTTGAAAATTTGCAGAATCGATAGATAAGCTAGAATGTACCGAATTTCAGAAAAATCATATCAGGACGCAAAATAGGTCAAAATTGTCTTCGGATTCGTAACCAGAACAACCATCGATCTATAATCCACTTTGTTCCGGGAAAAAAATTCAGTCATGAAAAGTCCTATGTCTTATTTCGCATATAAACACCCCCGTTACTTCTGTAATCATTGAGCGGAACTGTACATTTTGAGTGTATGTGTTGATCCTAGAAATTTTTCAATACTACTTTCAAAATCACAGAAGTTACGTGTGTTTCCGTGGAAAGTACTTAAAACAAATTTCGATATTTCAGAAATATTTTTTTTAGAGAAAAAGTGAAGTTTAGAACAAAACATAGAAAGAACTTTGCACCATTCATTTTGAAGTTTACTTCAGTTCAATAGAAAAATTACCATAGATAACCTAATCGTTGGCCAGTTTGTAAATATTAGACGATTTTTGATGAACCGTTGTATACATGATGTTTCAAAAAACATTACTCAGATAGCGATGTTTTCGAATCTAGATATATTTTTTGATACTGGACAACTTTCTGCCTAACATTTTTCGATATTTTCCAAAATAAGGGTACTTTACTCCTGACTCAAAATCAAGTTTTCCAATGCGTCTTGTATATTATGTGTGTTTTGTTATATTTTGTTGATATTCGGAAATAACTTTTCGTTGAAAAACTCATAATAAAGAAATGTTTCATAAGGTGCGTTCGTTGGGGATGACACTGTATGAGCATCCGACGTGTAATCCCGCCCCATTATCTTCTCAACTGACTTATTTTGAGAAATTTCAATTGACCTGAATTCACTTTACGATTTTTTTTTAAATAATTGTCATTTTCTCCAAGGTCAACCACAACTCTGAGGGGCTGACGCTTGTTTTGATGGCTAGCTTTATCTAGACTTTCTCTTACACATAAAATTTTGTGACCTGAAATCACTATACAAAATGCAACGTTGCCTTCCAAGCTATATGCACAGTGAGCGGCTGCATTGTGGGACAAATTCGTTATTTCGAAAATATTTTACTTTTGATAAGAGCCCCATGATATGTCGATTTTTCTTATCAAATGCCGATTTCTTTGTGTATATTCTGAAATGGTTATGTCACCTGTTTTGACGTGGTGATGTAATTGGTGATTTTGGAAATTGAATTATCGGTCTTTTAATACTCCATCTGAAAGGTCTTTAAATACCAAATTCAGTATATATCCTAATTAATTTGAATTATTGATATAGGGTGAACAGAACTCAATAATTTATTCAATTTTGAGATTTTTTATTAATAATAATAAATGATATCATTGGGCTTAACCAGCTGTCGTCCCCCTATGAACTGCAAACCTTAGAAGTCGAAACTTGTGCGAGCAAGGATTAACGAGGTCTTACCTTTTAACGTAAATAAAAATAACTGTTACCTTTAGAAGGGTTTGGTTTTTTTTACCTTCTCCAGTCGATAGTTCATAAACTACTTTTTGACAACTTGAAAAAAAGTCTATATTTCAAAATGGCGTCGGGCTGTCTTGAAAGATTTTTTGAAATGACATTGGGGGGTCAAATGATAGGTCAAATTGAATCGTCTTTCAGTTCTCTATACGACAAAAAAATTTCACACCAAAAAAATTTCGAAACAAAGTGGCGGCCCATAATCCTAGCGAGTTTCAGTAAAATCATCAAACCTTTTGAGGAAGCCCTTTCTCTGTACTTGAAATTGATTATTATCAGCAGACAGATAACAAAGTAAACTAAATAATAATAAAGGAGTTCTTACGTGATGTTCTGCCATTTTGTTTTGGATGAATATTTTTGTCTGAAATTTTGTTTTATAGAAAATTCAAAAACTATCCCAATGAGGTGTTATTCGACATCCAATGCAATATCAAAAAATCTTATTTATATATTTATCGTTGAAAAGTAGTTCATGAACTAAATTGCGTCCCGACGCCATTTTGAAAGATAATTGATTTTTTCAGGTGTCAAAAGGTAGCTCATGAACTACCATTTCACATGCGAAAATTTCGAGGAAAAATTCCAATCCTTTCAAAAGTTAATATGGGGGGGGGTACTTTATGGGCATACTGTATGCTTTAGAAGATATCACAGATTCAAAATCGATCGAACAGTAAAATTACCAGGTGGTCATAAGAAAATAATGTACCGTACTTGTGCGAAAGTGATTTTTCACACTCAGTGGGTTATTGCACTCGGCCTGCGCCTCGTGTTTCAATATATCCCAGTAGTGTGAAAAATTTAACTTTCCGCACTCGTAATGTAATACACTATTTTCACTCTCAATTTATATACCAAAACTATACGAATAAAATTCGAATGGTTTTTTGTTTTCTCAAAGAAGATTTACTTCTCAACTTCTCACTTTTTGTGATCGGCAGAATTGTCTTTAATATATTTCACATATTTTAACGTTATGTAAGTTTCGTACGAAATTAGACTATTTAAAATCAAGAATACATACAGTGACCGCCAAAAAGTATGTACCATATAGGAAAAAAGTTTATTAATAGAGTATTAGACAAAAAATTCTGGGAAAAAGTTTTGTCCGATAACCTGAAAATCGATTTTAACACACGTCAAATGATCGCTGGTATGGCGGCAAATTGAAAAAATGTTCCATGAAAAGACAAAAAGGGGGGTACGATCACAAAATATCGAAAATAGTTATTTATTATACAAGGAAAAAAAGTATTAGAATTTAGCTCGAGGTTGTGTTGTCTCCCGACGCGAAGAGGAGGGAGACAAAAAACCGCGAGCAAAAATTTAATTTATATAATACACTATTCTTTTGTGTGGCGGGGAAAACGACGAGAAATGGTGAAAAAATATTCTAAAATCAAATATTTACCTCTACCCGCGTGTATGTATATCCGAGAAAAAGTACTCACTCTTTTCCCGAGGGAAAAAAAATTATTTCATTTCAAAATCGAATGAGTATCTACCTCTACCTATGTGTATATAATATCCGGGAAAAAGTACTCTCTTTTCCCAGGAAAAAAAGTAATTTCTTAAAAAGTTATACCTATTTTGTTACCTGTCAACAGAGATAAAATATCAAACTTTTTTCCCGTCACAGAAAAAAAAATTATTTTGAACAATTTCTTGGAATTCAATTTCATACACATAAACAGAGTTAAAAATATCAATTTTTTTCTCATGAATGATACATTTGTATTTTAATGATAATGACAAAATTTTCTCGTATTTTCCACACTAGAGAGCACTAAATTTGAATGATTGGATTTTGTCAGAACCCTGGCTGTTACATTGGTTCGTATCTAACAGTTAGGTATGTCAGAATTTCACGACCATTGTGATGACATGATCATCCGAAAACATGGTGTTCAGATAAAAAAATTCAATTTGCCTCCATACCAACGATCACTTGACATGTTCCAAAATATTTTTGTATGTTACCGGAAAAGCACAAACTTTTTTCCAGTATTTTTTTTAAATAAGGGTAGTTTACTCCTGATCAAAATTCCGGTTTGTTGTTTTCCACTGTACACTGTCTGGATATTTAAAATTTTTATAACTCAGATACAAGTTTTTTGAAATATACCCATTTCTATGAAAAATAAAATTTTTTGTCAAATGAATAATAAAAAAGTTTTCCATATCGTGCAAACTTTTTGAAACTCACAGTATCACGGACTAGAGTACGTTGTCCGACGAGTGCGCATAACATGTTCACTGATATAACTCACCAGAAAAAAAAAGAATCGTTTTTCTGAAGCACAGGCTTTAAAATCTGGCCGGCTCCAGAAGAAGGACTGAAGAATAAAATTCATAATTGCTGATTGCTATTGGGACAGGAATCATTTGCCAACCAGTGTTGCCATATTTATTCGAAACTATCGGAATATCGATACCCACAATAAACAAATGTCTGAGTTGTTTAATTTCCTTGCCTCAATTTTTGCGTAAATGCATTCATCGTATAAATGGACATTTCACTATATCATCGGCGTATCCATAAATACCACAGTTTCAGAATATAGAACATGTCAACTACTTATCTAAAAAATTGAATAAAGTAGTGTATCAAATTAGGAAACTAACGGAATTCACTACTCTAGATACCGCAATGACATATTACTATAGTAACTTCTATTCTATTTTTTCTTATGGCCTTCTTCTTTGGGGAAACTCCATAGAAAGTGGAAGAATATTTAAATTACAAAAAAAGTCGTACGAATAATAGCGAAGGCTAGTTATCGAGAACATTGTAAACCGTCATTTGCAAAATTCAGTATTTATTCTACAATGTCTGATGTTTGTGGAAGAAAACGAAAAGTCTCTATTTTCAAATTCATCCTACCATTCTCATGACACTAGAAAAAAAAATTCGTTGAGCATTCCCTACCACCGCCTGAAAAAAACCCAACATCCAATTAATTATACATCCATTAAAATTTTTAAAAAATTACCGAATTCACTGAAGAATGCCCCTATCAAACAGTTAAAGGTAGCAATCATCAGTATCTTATTAAAAAATGCATTTTATTCTCTAGAAGAATTACTTCAGTTATGAAGTGTTTTAAAAGTATGTCCATCATCCACATTGCCACATGACTGAACTCGTGAAAGCCAATGAGTGTTTTAGAAATTTTCAACGTATATTTCTACATTACTTCATTTATGAAGTGTTTCATAAGTATGTTCGTCATCCACATTTCTACAGGACTGAACTTGTGATAGACAGTGTTTTAGAAATTTTCAACATGAACAGTTCTACTTCAGTTAGATTATGTTCATCATTCTCATTCCTACAGGACTGAACTCGTGGGAGCCAGTGTTTTAGAAATAGCCAGCAAAATCATCCGTAATTTTTACGGAACAGTCTGCTGATGATGGTTTTGGTAATGAACGGTTTCATTTGTTCTGCTGTATAACTGCCTCATATCATTCAGATGTTTGTCTCTCAGCTCTAAGGCCATCCTTGACTTTATAGCTGTAAAGAATGAAGATATAGTTTTACTGTTTCATTTTATCACCTTGTATTTCGAAAATATTATAAAGTAGGGAGTTGTCAAGTTGAAAAATATATTGACACGAGGAAATAAAAGTCAAGTTAAAAAAGTTTAATTTATTCCTCAAAAAAGGCTACTAATCTTGAAGCTCCACTTTGTGATAAGTGTGGAGCTTACAATTGGTCCTTCGAGTAATTGAATAAAGCGCCAAAGAGATGTGGGAAGAAAAAATTCCTCGCAGGAGCTCAAGGAGCAACATTGGTGTAGCACCTGCGAGATATGGCTTGGAAGCGGAAATTGAATGTCGCCAGACAGAAAAAGGAGAAAGTATAGTTAATGTAGGAACAAAAACAACACAAAATACTGGAAAAGGAGACATGCCGGGGAGACATTCAGTGAAATCATGCACTACGACAGTCAAATCTAGCAAAAAGAAAGAAATTGAAGATAGGAAAAGGAAAATTGAGCTACGTATGCTCCAACTACAAATGGAAGAACTAGAATTAGAAGAACAATCACTCAGCGAAGCAAAGGGTATGGATGCAGAAGAGAAGAGCGGGTCATGTTCTACTTTCGATGACAATTTGGTTCATAATAATGACAGAAAATATGAACTTGTTCAGAATTGGGTAAAAGAGGTGAATCAAAATAGGAGCAAGCAAGAGGACCCAAGCAAGCAGAACGAAAGAAGAAACCCCGAATTCTTAAGCGAAAAAGGTGATGAAAGACAATATGACTTTCCTCAGAACAGTATTTGTGCCAGTGTAAATAGTGCATTTTCAGACTTCCCTAAAAGTTTGAATGACTTTTGTGAAAATATGAACAAAAAACAAATGAGTGGAAACAATAGTGATAAAAAAGTTGACTTTTCTGAAGTTGTAACAAAAGTCTACTACGTTACAGGACTTCTATGGTAATATTAGCGATTTTCCTATTTGGTTCAATGAATATGAACGTACGACTTCAGAATCATTTATATCAAATGCTGAGAACCTCTCTCGCCTTCAAAAATGCTTGAAAGGGAAGGCAAGGGACGTGGTAAAAGATTTGTTCTACAGTCCAGAGAATGTACCTACAATCATTCAGACTTTAAAAAGGTATTTTGGAAGAGAAGATTGGCTTATCATGAACCACATAGAAAAAGCAAAACGATATCCGTACCTGAGAGAAGATTACATAGAAAGTTTTACACAGTTCTCAATAATCGTTTCCAATATGGTTGCCTCCATGAAAAGCATGCAAAGTCAACAATATTTAGACAACCCAGAACTTTTGAATAAACTAGAAGAAAAGTTGCCAAGACATACCAGAAGAACGTGGGCTGAGGTGAAGATTATGAAACAAAAAAGTGATCGTTCAGTTAATCTAGAGCATTTTTGCGAATGGCTGAGATCAGAAGTTGATATTTTAATGTCAGTCAGTGTCCCTACGCAGAATACAAACCAAAGAAAGTTTTTTGGATTCAGTGAAAAGAGAGAGCATTTGAATATCGTCAAAGCCCAACCCCTCAGCTGTACACTATGTTCAGAAAGTGACCATAAAATATCTGGATGCAAGAAATTCTTGGCTATGAATGCTTCTGAAAGAAGAAAAGTTGTGGAAGACAAAAGAATATGCTACAAATGCTTGAAAATTGGCCATTCTGCAAAAAAATGTTACTGTAAAATATTTTGTAACGTGGGATCATGTCGCGGCCGACATAATCGACTTCTTCATCAAGAATGTTCAGAACAAGAAAGGAGCGATGAGAAAACAGGTGAAGAAATGATAGTTGAAAATCAAATATCCTGTTTCATAGGAAACAAAGCGTCATCTTTATTGAAAATAGCAAAAGTATGAGTATTTGGAAAAAACGGTTGGATAGACGTATTTGCTCTGCTGGATGAAGGTTCAACAATCACGCTGATAGATGCTGATATTTCAGAACAAATGAATTTAGAGGGTCCAATGATGCCGATATGTTTACAATGGGCTAATGAAATATCTCATGTTGAAAATGGTTCTAAATTGATAAATTTTTATGTATCCGAAGCTGCGGAGAATAAAAAAAAGTTTTGCATCAGAAATGCAAGAACCATAAAAAATTTGGCCCTCCCCACCCAAAATCTTGATGTTGAATATCTATGTAGAAAATATCATTATCTTGATCGAAATACCCTGGAAAATGTGAGAAATGCCAAACCCCAAATTCTGATCGGCCAGGATAATGCTTTCCTTCTTTATCCACAAAAAGTAATCCATCCTGGCTATGATCAACCTGTTTTCAGTCTGACAAGACTTGGATGGATAGTACATGGACCATACTTGAAAAATGATGAAAAATTTTACGTGAATGTGTGCAAACATGATGAAGAATATCTGAAAGAGATGATTGAAGAAAATTTCAAAATTGAAAATGGCTACAAAAATTCGAAACTGGTATATTCCAAGGATGATCAGAAAGCACTAGATATATTTGAAAAAACAATTACAAAAATAGAAGATCGATTTGAAATTGGTTTACCTTGGAAAAAAGCGAATTTGGTTCTACCTGAAAGTGAAATAGCGGCTTTTAATAGACTTAGATGCATGGAGAAGAAGATGGATAATGATGCAGAATTTGCGAGAAAATATTGTAATAAAATTGAAGATTACCTAACAAAAAACTACGCAGAGAAATTATCGGTGGAAAATTTAAATGATAATGGACGAGTATGGTATCTTCCACACTTCGGCGTTAAAAACCCGAACAAACCTGGCAAATTCAGACTCGTCTTCGATGCAGCTGCTAAGATATCTGGAGTGTGCCTCAACGACTATCTTCTCACAGGCCCAGATTTTTATCCATCACTGGTGGCCATTTTGTCCAAGTTCCGGGAATACGAATATGCGTTTTGTGGTGATATACGGGATATGTTCCACCAGGTGTTGATTCGGAAGGAGGACAGGGGTTGCCAAAGGTTTTTGTTCAGAGGAATGGATAGAAACAGAGAGCCTGACATTTATGAGATGCGAGCAATGATATTTGGATCCGTATGCTCCCCATCGATAGCTCAATATGTGAAGAATTATAACGCTAGTCTATTCAAGGAAAGATACCCAGATATTATTAGAATAATGTGTGAGCAACACTATGTCGACGACTATCTTGATTGTAAAAACACTTTGCAAGAAGCCATTGATACAATCAAGTCAGTTATAGAAGTTCACAAAGCTGGTGGTTTCGACATGGTAAACTGGTTGAGTAATTCGAAAGAAGTATTGGAATCCATCCTAGAAAGTCACAGGGCAAACAAAAAGACACTAAACCTAGACTCAAAAAATATGGAAAGAATTTTGGGACTGTTTTGGAATACGGACAGCGATACCTTTGTATTTCAATTCAATTTTACGAACATTTCTCCAGAACTTATGAATGGTCAGAGAATTCCAATGAAAAGAGATCTCCTAAGAATAGTCATGACAGTTTTTGACCCTCTTGGTTTTTTGTCACCGCTTATAATAAAAGGAAGACTTATACTCCAAGACTGCTGGAGGAAGTTTGTAGGATGGGATGAGAAAATTCCAGAAGACATTGTGCAAAATTGGCGAAGTTGGTGTGAAAATATTAGGAATATTGCAACATTCACAATTCCAAGGCAGTATTTTCCTATGGAGAAAAATCTTGAATATGTTGAAATGCACTTGTTCTGTGATGGTAGTGATCGAGCATTTTCAGCAGTTGCCTACTATCGTATAAAATCAGTAAATAACGAGATAAAAGTATCCCTAGTTTCATCGAAATGTAAATTGGGTCCGATGAATAAAACGCTGACAGTGCCTCGCATGGAACTTCAGGGTGCTGTTATGGCAGCTAGATTGGCGAATCTCATTAGTCAAGATACAAGCTATCATCTTTCTGACATTTTTTGGTGGACGGACTCAAAAATTGTTTTGAGTTGGCTGAGATCGCATTCAAACAGGCTGAAAATATTTGAGGCTCACAGAATACAAGAAATTTTGGAACTAACTAATATATCGAAATGGAAATGGGTACCTTCAAACTTGAACGTTGCTGATTTAGCCACAAAACAGAAAAACAACATTGATTTTTCCATCAATTCTTTTTGGCTACAAGGTCCTGATTTTTTGAAAATGCCAGAAGAATGTTGGCCGGTGGAAAAGGAGGAAGAAGAAAGCAAGGCAGAGTTAGAGAAAGAATACATGAATTTAGTCAAAGAAAAGGCGGATTTTCTACTAGATGTCCAGAGGTTTTCAACATGGATGAGATTGATGAGAAATACAGCTTGGATGATAAGATTTGCTTACAATATAAGAACCAGTACATCCAAACAGAAAGGAGAGTTAACGGTAGACGAGCTATCTAAAGCGGAAAACTTATGGTGGAAGAAAGTTCAGAGATGCCATTTTATGAAGGAAATTATGAATTTGGAAAAAGGAACAAAAATAGATAATCATTCAAAAATATATCAACTCTCTCCATTTCTAGATGAAGACGGTATTTTGAGGATGGATAGTCGAATTAAATATGCCGAAGTTGATTACAACATCAAATTCCCTATTATTTTGCCCTCCGGTAAAAATGAAATTGTCGTCAGATTGCTAGTACAATATTATCACGAGATGGTTAAACATATTGGACAAGAGACTATGCTGAACAACTTAAAACAGAAATTTTATTTTCTGAAAATGAGACAGACTGTGAAAATGCAAATTCGTAACTGTCAGTTTTGTAAGATTTATAAAGCTAAAGCAATACAACCTGAAATGTCTCCGTTGCCAGAATGTCGTCTGAAAACCTATTGCAGACCCTTCAGCTATTGTGGTCTTGACTATTTTGGCCCACTTACAGTTAAAGTGAAGAGAAGCGTCCAAAAGAGATATGGTGCCTTGTTTACCTGTTTCATATAGAAGTAGCCAATTCTTTGAATACTGATTCGGCATTGATGGCAATAAGGAGATTTATTGCGAGGAGAGGTCAACCAATCGAATTACATTCTGACAACAGAAAAAATTTCATTGGGGCTGAAAATGAGATGAAAAAATATCTGGAAGAGTTAGACCAAAACAAAATTTTAGCAGAGCTTGGATCAAAACATATAAAATGGTTTTTCAATACACCTGCAGCACCACATACCGGAGGAGTTTGGGAGAGAATGGTTAAATCTACCAAGCAGGTTCTATACAAGATGTTGAAGGAACAAAATCCAAAAGAAGAAGTCATCACAACCTTTCTTCTAGAGGCTGAAAGTATGGTCAATTCCAGACCAATCACATATGTTTCCTGCAACGAAAATGATTTAGAGGCTTTAACACCTATGCACTTCCTTATTGGTTCAGCTAATGTTGAAAATTCACCAAGTGCTCTTACATCACAAGATTTGTTCGGAAGAAAGCAATGGAAAATTGCACAGATCATGGCAGAAGAATTCTGGAAAAAGTGGATTACACTTTATCTTCCATCACTGCAGCGAAGACAGAAATGGCAAGACAAAAATCCGTCTCTGAAAGTTGGGGATGTCGTAGCTTTACCTGACCCTAGCATACGGAGCAGATGGAAAATGGGCAGAACACTAAAAACACTTCCCGGTAGAGATGGACAAATTCGAAGCGTCGAGGTGAAAACAGCGAGTTCAATCTTTGTTCGTCCCGTAAACTCACTACTTCGGCTGGAGGTTGGAGAATGTAAAGAATGAAGATATAGTTTTACTGTTTCATTTTATCACCTTGTATTTCGAAAATATTATAAAGTAGGGAGTTGTCAAGTTGAAAAATATATTGACACGAGGAAATAAAAGTCAAGTTAAAAAAGTTTAATTTATTCCTCAAAAAAGGCTACTAATCTTGAAGCTCCACTTTGTGATAAGTGTGGAGCTTACAATAGCGATTGTTTACCACAACTTATTGCAACGTTGATGGTCCTTTGCATTTTTCCTGGTTGAAGTCCATTACTTTGTTCAAGACTACCACGTATTCTGGAACGCTAACACGTTTGGCGTTATGGTACTCGTTCAGTTTTCTTGATTTCTTCCAGTTTTGCCCCGTCATTAGGTGGTACATTCGTTATATGGTTCACGTAATGATCACCTATTACGTTGAGTTTGATGTCAAAGAAAACGCCGACCTGGTGCTTCGAATAGTTTTATACGTTGTACTATTGAATTCGGTAAATAGTTTGGTCCCACTCATTGTACTCAATAATGGCCCCACTTGCTGTCACTGCATCAATGATGGTGTCTTCCTACTCTGGGCATAGCTATTGATGTATAATAAATTATTCCTTTTTCAATGCAAAACTTCTGAATTCTCGAAGAGGTGAGTGCTTTTCCAGCGTCGTAGATCAATCGTTTGGGGATCCAAAAATACTGATAACATCATTCAACTGATCAGTCACAGATTTACTACTAGTAGCAGGTACTACAGAAACAAATGTAAATTTTGTGGAGGAGTCTAAAATTACCAATAGATGCTTGTCACCACTTTTAATATCTATGAACGGTCTGACAAAGTCTGCTTCTGTACGTCACTGGTTTCCCTCCTATATTAAGAATTTTGATGATCTCATTTAATATAAGTTTCTCTGTGTCGGCAAACCTATATGGATTTCAAGAAATGGGTTCATCTCATTCAAAATTATTTTCATAGGTAAAAAAAATATTTTATCTTGGTCATCAGAAAAGGTCAAAAGAATACTGGGATAATCTTTCAATAATTCTTCAATGTCATTATTTTCATTGAATTTGATTATTTCGTTTAATCGACTAACTTCTCGTATTGCATGAATTTATAATTCTACATATTCTACAATAATTCATCGCTTTATTTTCGGTACATTTCCTTCCAATAATGCATTTACTGGATCCTAAACCTTCTTCGATTACATAGAGCTTGCAATAAAGGCATACCTCACCAATATCCATATTAACTTCGACAAATTGTTGAATTTACTATAGTATTGACATTTGATACGTGTAAATTCAGTTAGTATTCAAGAAGATGCTGTTTCTTATTATCTCCATATTTTTCAAATTGCTGAATGTTTACGGTGTCCCAAATCCGCCTAGTTGAATTTGCTTGTTCAAATTGAAAATATTTATATATAGACGCTCAGTAACATGTTTTTTTCAACATTGAACAGTTATTTCCGAAATCTATGAAAACTGAAACTTGTTTATTCTTTGGCGGCACTCTGGAAGTTACAACTCTTGGTGGTGAATATAACAATTGAGTTTCACTTTACTTTGAAATGTATTTTGAAATGTAACGTCACTACTGTAGCTGAGATATATTGTGATTAGATTTTTTTAAAATCATTTGCATCACTAACCATCATTAGTTTCGTCCTTCAAGTAATTAGCTAATTAATTCAGTTCATTAGTACCACTAACTTTCACTGAAAAGAAAACCAGTTCATTGACGATTGCATCGAAAATAAAATTTCGGAAAAAGCTAAATGGTTGAAATGAAAAAATACAAAGTTTCCCCACTTTGAGGTTTATGATTGAATACTCACAAGTAAAGTGCATGTATTTTGATCTTCTTGAAATACCCCACATTAAATTTCTTTTCATTTTGCCTATGAATAATTTGTCCATCAAACTTCATTATTTGATAAAATTGTTGAACCTTTTCTGCAGTATCATTTTTCTTGCGAAATTTTATATTATTCAATATTTTCATCGTTTTGTATGTGAAATTAATCCGTTTTAGTGAAGGTTAAGAAAGCGGTAACCTCTTCGATTTTCCTGAAATTTTCAGAGATGAATGAAAATACGATAAAATCACTATAGCAAATGAAATGCCATGCCGCTGTCACATTTTTGGGCGTAGTCATTAGATACAGGGGTCTGAATCTTGTATTCATACGCATTATCCTTTGCGCCTGGATCCCGTATACTTCATTGAGCTCTTCTAAGATATTCTCTTCGTTTATGTCTGCGCCAAGGCCTCTGTCCAGGTTTGGGAGTTCTTGGATAACTATTGGAGGGAGAATTTTCACTTTTCTCGGTGGGGGGCCCTTCTTCGCTTTCGTCTTTGGTGGAGGTGGCGGGGGTGGATGGCCATACTGCTGTTGGGCGCCATAGTAGTCAGAGTGGTGTTCTTCGCTAAGCTCCTCAAATGAGTTGCTGAACTTGATGTTCTGGGTTGCTTAGCCTTTCTCGGTCGACCTACAGTTTTTGGTTTCTGGAAACCATTTTCGTCAAAACTATACCTATCAGGCAGTGGAAGGTAGTTTTTTGGTTTTCTGCGAAAAGTGGACTAGTATATTGTACAATGAGCATGAAATGGCATACATTTCCCACGGGTAGGTATATGAAATTTTGTAGTACGAGCGTAGTGAGGACTACAATAGTTCATATACCTACGAGTGGAAAATGGGTTATTTCATACAAATTGTACACTATACTTTTCCTACGACCATTTGAATCATAAACAAATCTGTAATATTTTTAATAACGCTTTTTATCATACATTTTCCTGCCGTCTTGATTCCCATAATATATACAACCTAAAAAAGGAATTGAAGATAGAAATATTGGAAATTATAATAAAAATCGGATACTGATCGATTTCAAGAAAGAAAAAAATTCACTATCCAAAACCTGAACGTTATTTCACTCTCCACTCGCTGCTAGGAGCTCACATAATAATATGATGAAATTTACTTCTATAGAAACTTCGTGCCAACTTTTCGAAAATATAGAATTTGATTGTCATCAATCTTTATATTGAAATTAACAGTGTCAATGTCAAATTATCCTCACTATTACTACTCATTTTCAATAACAAACTTGATTCGATCTTATATTATTTATGATTATAAAAATTATTACAGTCTAGTAGTTCATTACAGTACAGTTTGCGATGTAGAAATGAAAAAGTGTTTTACAATGGGCCTACTTCCTTGATCGATAAAGCGCATAAAATGGGCATATTTCTATGTGGTCGTAGAAAAAAGCCATTTCCAAATGAATTGCCCGCACATCAAGACACGTGAACAAAACCCCCATCTCTTCTCTTTTCGCCTTCCTATGGTGACAGATAGTGGACGGAAATAGTCCATCCCAACGTTAACAAAGGATCGAGTGGCGAGGGATAACCTTTTTAGAGGAAGGTGCCCATTTGTGGCGGATTTGGGTTACTTGCATCTTTGACAATTCCTTCTTGCAGCTTTCAAAGTAGCTCTCCCGTCTCCTCCCAATGTTCTCTTCGAATTTCATTGAGAATTGTCTCTGTACCCTGGTGCTTGGACTATGGAAATATTGGAGCAATAACTTTGTATATCTGTTTTTGGGGCTGATTATGTAGGGTTTCTTTGGGTCTTCTTCAAAGCATATTGTTAGGTCCAAACGACCTTTCAGAACAAGCAAACCCTCTTTATTAATTTGTGCACATAGTTGCTTCAACTAACTCTTTTTGTCCTTTCCTTACCCATAATTTCTCTGCTTCCTGCATTTCTAGTCCCGTGAGATATGAAGATCTATCAATACTTTCTTTCTCAATCTTCTTTTTCATATTTCCCACAAATCTCTTCATCCATGCCGTACTTCTTATAAGTCGTGAAAATTTTGAAAATTTTCCCTACGAAGTTATGCGATGTTTCCAGGAGCTCAGTTTTCTCATCTTCGGGAAGTTGGACATTGAATTTTATTTCATATTCTTCGAGTAAGTGAGGGCCAAAAAACCATATTCTGCTGATATCCTGTTCCGAGTCCATTCTGGTTGCTGCATCAACAATATTTATTTCGGATAGTACCCAGTGCTTTTCTCGAATATCAGTAGTTTCTTGGATTTCGCCTATTCGATCTCCACGGATCCAACTCAGGACCCAGAAGACTGTTCGTGTTATTTTTATTTCCATTTGTTCTTTGACGGTATGCGCCATTCTTCCAACTCCAACTCAGGACCCAACTCGAATCAGACTAGAAGACTGTTCGTGTTATTTTTATTTCCAATTATTCTTTGATGGTATGCGCCATTCTTGATGCCGTAACTACTGCTTGCAGGTAAAGACGGAGTATATAAAGATGTTTGATAGGAGCTACTCTGATTTTTGCCATCAATAACATAACATAATATCTCTCGACTCATGAGAAATGACTCGTAAGTAGGCTACTGAAGAATGCTTTTTGGCTAGAGTCGCAGAATAGTTGGAGTTCTGTCTCTTTGGCTGTTGGTATCCTGATAGAATAGCACCTGGGAACTCTTACCTCAGTCTCTTTCGAAAACTTTTCCAACCATTTCTTCCATATTCTGTCCAGCGCAGAAGGCAATTCATCGTCCCACTCTACACCTGCACGCCATATTTCTTGGAAAACCAATTTCGCCTCCACAGTGACATGAGCTAGAAAACCCAGAGGATCAAATATCGACATTGTCATTTTCAAAACATTCCTCTTCGTGGTTTTACCATCTTCATATCTCTTTATGGTGAATTGAAAATTATCATCTTTGGAATTCTACAAAATTCCAAGAATTCTAAATGTGGAAGAATAACCATCATTAACTCCAATTGACTCTTTGGAAAAATATTTTATTACAGAGGAGGAATTTGACATCCAATGGACTACTTCAAACCCTCCAAGAAGTTGAATTCTTCTTACCTTTGAAATGATTGATATCGCATCTTTCTCCGTGTACTTCGCATCTAAATAGTCATCGATATAAAATCTTTTGGTGATTGCTGTGGAAACATCAGGATCAAACGTATTTTCTTCGGCATTCAAGTTCTTTATGTATTGTGCACACAATGGTCATCACCAGCATTTCATAGGTATCTAGTGGTCTCTGGCAGTCAACAAATCTCCTTACTAGCCGCTGTGTGCACCTGTTTTCTTGTCTAATCCTCACCTGGTGAAACATCTTTCTCACGTCACCCCAAAAACCAATATTATTTTACCAGAAAAACAGCTATCAGAGGTTGTAACAAATCTGGGCCAGGCAACAAAAAGTCATTCAGACTTATTCCATTTGCTTCCGCAAATACCATTCTGATCTTTCCCGGTTTATTCGGAGTCATTGTGGCGGAATGATGAAATACCAGGTGTTTGGAATATTTATGGCTGCTTCTTCTTTGGTGAGTTCCTTTAAGTATCCTTTCTCTAGATAGGAATTGAATTTTTGGCAGTAGGCATTCGCAAAACTTGGGTCCTTTTTACATTTTCTCTCCATACATAAAAGTCTCTGAAGAGCATGTGACTTACTCTCAGGAAGCTGCAACTGATCTCCTTTCCAAAATAGCCCAATTTCGTATCTACTTCATCGCATTTGGCTATCATTTTTATCTTGACTGAATTCCTCCATTGTAAGAATAACACCAAAAGATTCTGTGGCAAGAGAGACTGTTTAACCAGCTCATGAAGTTCATTTTCCTATTTCCTATCACAGATATGCAAAGTTTGGGCATGATTATCAGATTCATAATCGGTATATACAGGGTGTTAATTAAGTACGTTGACAAACTTCGGAAGGAGATTCTTTGAAAGTTTTCAGGACGAAAAGTTCATATAAACATATGTCCCAAATGGCTTGGTTTTCGAGATACAGAATGATAAAAATACATTTTTTTCAAGACCTTTTGCAGTAAACTTCGACATTTTCGACAATAATCGGTTCAAATCAGGCAAGTAAAATCCATTCAATAGTACGCACGATACAAAATAATTTATTATTTAAATTATTCTCAAAGTCCTCCTTTTTTCAGAGTTAAGACTTGTTCAACCCTTTTGCCACCAGTGAGAGAAGAATAATCAATGATGTTTCATCATCATTTTGTTTTATTAAAATTTTGCATTAACTTGTAAGGTTCAGGTCAGCTCAGTTCAGTGTCTCGTAACATTAAAAATATTTGAAAATAAAACATTCTCAATTATTGTAAATTGGAAGAAATATTTTTGCAGAATTACAAAAATCTACGATGAATAAAAATTATAAAATAAAAAATATAAAGACAAGCTTCTATAAAATGCACTGAAAATAAAAAAAAAATCTTTCATTGTTTGATCTAGGCTATGCTGTGATACAGAATAGATAATCTTGTACTATTGAATTATACTCGCCTAATTTGAACTGATTATTTTCGAAAATGTCGAAGTCTACTCCAAAAAATATTGAAAAATATTTATTTTCATCACCCTGTATCTGGAAATCCAAGCCGTTTGGGACATATGTTTATATAAACTTTTCGTCCTGAAATCTATCAAAGAATCACCCTTCGAAGTTTGTGAGAATATTTGCTTCTCAAATTTCTTTATGTTATACGATACTGGAAAATGTTCTCATTAATATTTTCATTGTAACTCCTGAACTGTACAAGTACCATGCATAAATAGCTAATTTATTTGTCAGTGTGTAAACTGAGTGTTAACGAACTGTCGACAGTGTTGACTGTTCATACTTTTTCCATACAGCACATGTATATCCATTGCATGTTCAATGGACGTATAAAATGGATATTATGGACGTCCATTGTACGTCCAACTATGTACAATGATATTGAGATTTACATTCCATGGATGTACATTCAGGATGTGCAATGGACATTCATACGGGATGTCCCATAACAACTTACATAAAGGACGTCCATTGGATGTACGGAAACGTATCAAATTCACGTCCATTGGACGTACAACATTGATCTTGAATACGTAAAAAAAAATATTTCACATCTCCAACGTGGATACAATGTATAATGATTGATAATAAATGGGATAACTGACAGAAAGTCGAAATTTCCATCAAACAATATTCTTGAATGATAGATATATCAAGCTGGTACAAAACTGAATTATTTTATTTTCAAAATACATCAAAAATGAATAATATTACAACACTTTCAACAAAAATCAAAACATGTAATATGAACATCTGAGCAAAATAAATTATTCGAAATAAGATATATTTCCTACAAAAACTGAGAGTTTTCGTCCTTTTACCTCATTCCCAACCATTTGAATATGAAATCTTCAATCTTTTTTCTAGTAGTTGACACTTTCGATTGTTCTGTAGCTCCTATAAAATTCAGGTTGAATCCAAATTTTTCATTGAGTTAAAAGTGTGCTGCACAAATCAATACTGAACTATACTATATAGTATTCTTTTGTCTTGTTTTGAGCATCTCATTATACAATTTCACATGTGTATATTAAAAATGATTACACCTTCACACCTTCACACACTTCGTCACTACAATAAAAATATGTCAACAGGTGAAAATAATGATATAACACACAGAACATAAGTATTCAAAAAAATAAAATAATGGCAGACCAACACCGAAATAAACAACACCTAACTACATCAGGATGACTGTCCCCTCCATGCTAGTATGGAAAGTGTTCGCAGCCAATGAATTGCTTTGTTATGGCGTTCTCTGCCGAACATATCCGAATGTAACGTACAGATCAAGTCCAGTATTCTACATTCGGTGTACATCCGTAAACGTACAATTATGGAAGTTCCCTGGTTGATTCAGTTTTTTTCATTCAAAGTCTATACACAACAGTAACATACTGAACGTACTAGACGACAAGCCCAGGCCAACTTCGGAGGGGTCATTTGACCCAGCATGAATGATATTCAGAATTATAGTGCCATACGAAACAACTCCTTTGCGCACTATGCCGTCAGTTGTGAGCGGTGCAGATGAGTACGCAGGTCAACGAAACTTTCCATCCAGAGGAGGGATTGATTTTTTGACAAAAGATTCTTGGAAGGCATTTCTCAAGATGACAAGGTCACTGTAAAATAATCAAGTAGGACCTAATGCCGTACAAAAAGAACGGTGCTGAGAGCCAGCAATTTTTTTTATTTTCCCCAAATTTTTGTTATGACTTCAGGTGATTTATTACTGTACGGCATTTGTATAATTGAATTTTTATAACTACATAGATTTATTTTTAGTACATATTTGCCGATACAGGGGCGGGGAGCCCCGCACGCAAATTCATACTTACTATGTTTCAAGATCATTGCAAAATGTACGGCATCGATCCCACATTATTATTCAAAAAATAAAATGAGTTTCAGAAATTATGCCGTCTAAAAATGTTGGTGCATAAAATAAAATAAAAAAAATAAAAAATTACCCACATTTGAAGGGTTCAATCTTATATTGTTCAAAGAGAGGTTATAAATGCCTGTACGGCAACCGGTTTCTAAGCTAACTATTTTCGTTTTACGTAATATTAGGTTATGATCAATGGAACTAAATAAAAATATGAATGAAAACAAAAAAAATTCACTGTTATTTTTTAGAGAAGTAATTTTCAGAAAAGCATTGCTTTTTTGATTTATCAAGCATCCCAAAACAAACAAAAAATGATGCCGTACATTTTTAATTCAAGGATTTCTCACAGTTGATAAGATTGTTCATTATGTTTTTAGGAAATGTAAGCATATTGAACATACCCCGTATAACATTTCGGGGACATGAAACATGTACAGAACGATACTGCTACATGAAAAAATAACTTTATGCACCATGCTGTCAATTCTGGGTGGTCACTATAATAATAATAATAATAATTTTTCATCTGAAAATGTGCTTTTCTGACAAAATATTCTTGCACGGCATTCGTCACGTTGGAAGATTATGAAAAAGTAATCTCCAACAACCCCATAGACGTGGCCGAAATTTTTTCTGACCACTATCACTGAGACAACTCTGGAGAAGATTCCAATTCTACATTTCTAGAAATAAAAACCCAAACAGAACAAGTAAACTTACATTTTACTACAGATGAAAACCTAGCATGTAACCATTCCTTCACTATGGACGAACTGGTTCAGACAAAATCCATTAGGAGTTCTTGAAACACCTACCTACGGACCAGAAAGAAAACGTGTTGGTAATATTCAATAAAATATGGTACTCCGGTATATTTCCTGAGCGATGGAAAGAAGTGATAATAATTCCCATACTGAAACCTGGAACAGATGCCACCAAACCTGACAGTCACTGTCCTATCTCCCTCAGCAGCAGTCTGAGTAAGTTACTGGAAAAAATGGTAAATAACCGTCTTATTTGGTATCTTGACACCAATAACTTACTATGCACGTTTTAAATGGGTATTAGAAAATTCCGCTAAATCATAGACCCGCTAGCTCACATAGAACATGAGATACAAACCATTGTCATGAAAGAGGAACACTTCTCGACAATATTTCTCGATTTGTTGAAAGCTTATGTTCTAACGTGGAGATATGGTAATATGGTATAATGAAAACACTCCATGAATGGAAAATCAGGGGTAACTTACCTATCTTTTAGAGCAATTTTTGAGTGGAAAAAAAATCAGGACTAGACTAGAAGATATTATATCGAATTCTCGTAACATTGAGAATGGAATACCCCAAGGGTCTACATTAAGCGTGACCTTATTTGCAATAGTAATAAACTCTATAATCGAAAGCATTCCAAGAGAGATTCATAAAATCATTTACGTTGATGATTTGGTAATATTTCGTTCCTCCAAATCCTTCAACGAAACTGAACAAATTCTGCAAAGATCCATTGATATCCTTTACAGAGAAACTACAGAAGAAGGTTTCAAATTCTCTATTTCTAAAACTAAAGCCATTCATTTCTGCAGAAAAAGAAAACATCATGATGTGCCAAATCTCAATCTGCATGAAGTTCCAATAGAATTCCAGGACTCGATTGAATATCTAGGCTCAACTTTCGACTCCACTTACATGGAGCCCTCATCTGAGCGATCTCAGGGTGGAATGCCAAAAATCACTCAGTGTCATGAAAACACTAGCTGGAATCAGATGGGGCGCAGATCAAGAAGTCAAAGTCTAACCCTTTTCAGAATTGCTTATGGATGCACAATCTACTCGTCTGCCAGGAAAAAAAAATTTGTTAAAAAAAAATTGATCTGTAGATAGGATTCAGAACACCGCCCTACGACTGGCAACTGGTTCATCCAGAACAAGCCCGACATTGTCACTAAACTGTATGGCAGCACTTCCTCCACTTGAATACAGAAGATCCAGACTTCTGTCTGACTATGCAATGAAAATATATGCCCAACCACACCATCCAAATTTTGATATATTGTACGGTCATGACGACATTTACAATAAGTTTTCTGCAAAGCCAACCATCACCAGACCTATGTCAATACGCATTAGAGAACAAAACCCAATTATACATCATTTTCCAGAATTTCCGCCAAGGACTTCATCGGACATAAAATCTTATGCAATAGAGAGAGAACAAAATAAGTTGGAGTTGAATACAGATCAGCTGATATTGGAATATAAGCAGAATATTGAAAAATTTGTAAATTACACAAAAATATACACCGACGGATCTAAAACAAAAAACGGGATTGGTTGTGCATTTGTCGTATAGAAACGGGAATACCCATGGGCACTCCACCCCGCTGCAACCTATCCTCTACTTCCGACTCCCTGAGCTCCTTGAAAGCCATGCAAAAGAAATTCATATTCGATCCTTCAGTCGCTAATATCATCACTGGACTCTCGACTCCATATTGCCAAACATGCAGTCAAAACTATAGCACATACATATACATTAGCTGTCTGCGCGTCAAGCTTATGCGGTCTCAGCCTATGTCCACAGGCATAACGCGGCACTGCCGGCGCTACGAGTGTTGTACTATCATCTACAACACTCATTTGGTGTAGACGAGATACCGGGGTGCCGTAATGCGGCAGAAATCTTAGCCTTGGTTTACTCCGCCTGCTCAGGGCACATGAATCTCGGACCTAGTAATCACTCACCCTCACGATCTGGAGAAATGACTCCAGCACGCTCCCTCCGGATATATCGGGGCTCCGGAGATGAGGCCCGACTGGGATAATCCTATCCGATAAAAAAATAATGATCAGAAATTCTTAAATTTTGAAATTCGGTAAACTTATTAAGGACCAATGGTAATACAAGGATTCCATAATATTAATGGAATTATAATAATAGGTATAGAGCGTAAATTGTATATTTAAATTTTTTTATGAATGAAGTGATCGTAAAAACTTGCAGAAATATATTATTTAATCGTTTACCAATAATTAATTGATTTATTCAATTTTCCTTTCATAATATCACACTGATAGTTATTACACTAGTAAAAATTCAAACAATTTTCAAAGAACGTCGAAATTCTAATACAAATGATAAATTGTACCAAATTTCGCATTAAAATATCGTTATAGGAATGTGAGAGAGGCGCCTAAGTTGCATATGAGATACTAGTACTCTTTATGAGACTAGAACTATAAAAGATTAGGAAACAGTTTTGTTGTTTTTGTTGTGTAGGTAGCTGTGATTTCAAATTTTGATATTGTTTCCGATTCTGAACAACTTTTCTAAATGAACTTCTTTGATAATATCAAAAATAAGGGTAGAATTACTATTTTTTGTTCTCCCCTGTACACCGGTTAGAAATTCAGAATTTTGATAACTGAAATATAAGTTTTTCGTGAAGCACCAACTTTTATGAAGAATAAAATTTTCTGACAAGTGCATAATAAAAAAGTTTCCCATATGGTGCAAATTTTTGAAACTCACTATATACCAATTCCAGTCGTATAGCACTATTCTTTTTGTACGGCATATAGTTTTTTTTTATTATTGCTATACTAACTAATAAATTATATTCATCCCGTAAAAAAACAAATGACCGTAAAATTACCCTTTCCAGAGGGAAATAAATTTTCCAGGGCGGTCACATGTTCCACGAAAAATGTACGGCATAACAAAAATGACATATTTTCATAAAATAGTATTAAGATCATTGAGTTTGGTGTTGTGTCAAATGACCCAAACTATACTAGTTAGGGTTAGGGGGTTAAGTGCGGAGCTTCCCAACCCTGTACCGGCAAATATGTACGGCATTGTTAAAAAATAAATCTATGTAGTTATACAAATTCAAAGATACAAATGCCGTACAGTAATAAATCACCTGAAGTCATAACAAAAATTTGGGGAAAATAAAAAAATTTGCTGGATCTCAGCACCGTTCTTTTTGTGCGGCATTAGGTCCTACTTGATTATTTTCCCGTGATCTTATCATTTTGAGAAATGCCGTAGAAGAATCCATGGTCAAAAAATCCCTCCTCTGGATGGAAAGTTTCGTTGACCTGCGTACTCATCTGCACCGCTCACAACTGACGGCACAGTGTGCAAAGGAGTTTCGTATGGCACTATAATTCTGAATATAATTCATGCTGGGTCAAATGACCCCTCCAAAACAGGCCTGGGCTTGTAGTCTATACATATCAAATCTAGCATTCTACATCCATTATACATCTGTAAACGTATAACTATGAACATTTTCGAATAATACAGTTTTCTACATTCAATGGCGGGCGTACAAAAACGTAACATATTGGACATCCGTAAACGTAAAATTATGGAAGTTTTCAATTGATCCAATCCAATGGACGTACAAAATAGTAACATATTGAATGAACAAATCAAGTCCAGTATTCAACATTCTAATTACATACAGTTGATTGACGTCACAAGTTTATAAAGAAGTGTTCGTCCAATGGACGGACATATATGTATAATAAGTAACGTTCGCATTATTGGTACATTCAATGTACGTCCAAAGTCGTTATCTTATTGATGTTTCATGTCGATCCAATATTGTACGACCATTGACCATTCATGAGATAGATGTACAATACGAATTAAATAGAGTTCCTGGACGTTTGGATCAATATTGGAACTAAACTGGACGTCCATTGGGTGTCGTGTGCTATATGGGTAATGCATTTTTGAAAAATGCAGTATTTTGCGTCAATTATAACTCAGCTCATTTGATAACCCGACGACAATTCGTAACATTAAACATTCAAATTAATGATACAAAATTGCTTTAATTTCGCAATGTAATGACTGTTTAAGCAAAAACTTTGTATGATACACTTTTAAAAAGTCTTACTTTACGAACTTGTATCATAAATAGCTATTTTCACGTTCAGATTTTTACTTTTTTGATGTAATTTGGCTAAAAGATCTCTAGAGGAGCCAGTGGAGATAAGGCTCTTGTTTTCAAGACCAATTTTGTTTATTGTATTAGGTACTTTTCAAATACCGAATCAACGATTGACGAAGATATTTCTGATCATCCTCTGGTTAGGTATGTTATCTTTAATATTGCTGCGATAGTCTCATGTTATTTATCACATCACCAATAGTAGGTAATAACAAGAGGATGTGAGTCATCTATTTACTGGTCGAATAATTGCTTATTGGAATCTCTGAGAAAATAAACACTGAAAGCGTTTGTGAAATCCGCTGATGGGTTGATAAATTGAATACCCATGTTTTATTTATCATAAAATTCATAACTCCTTTCAACCATCTCAAGTCAAACAATTAATTTCAATATCAATAAATATGAATTGGATTTAAGAATATATACTCATTTCAGAATCACCTGATTGACTTGATGGATACAAAAACAAAACACGTTCATACACCATGCCGTATACAAATATTATAACGATTTTCTTTCATTACCAGAAACTAAGGAAATTCTCAGCCAGAGCACTTCTCAATTTTTATTATTATTCACTTGAAAGGGGATTGAAATTCAGTATATGCTGAAGTAACCAAACCAAAGTTTATTTTGTTTTCGTTTGTCATTTTTGATCACAATATTTCATTACCTATGGAAGTTCTTTCGTGAAGTATAATAAAATCAATAAAATTATTCGGAAGGAAAACATTCATCGTTATGACGCAATTTCTTCATGGCTAAAATAAAAAAGTATTCAAGACCTATTAGATACACGTATACCAGGTGACTACGAGGTGAGGTACGCTCCCCAAATTTTTTATTGTTTTGAATACACACATTTTGACGCCATTAATGAAAATTCACCACTTCTGGTTCAAACCCCAAACTTTGTTTTCAAATGACATCGTAATTTTTTTTCATTACCCAGAAAAGCACGCAATTTGTGATGGAAATGATCTTCAAAATTGAAAATCGGTTGAAAAATGGCGGAAAAACAGTTGACTGTTCAACCGAACAAAGTTGGACATGAAATAATTCAAACTTAAATCATCACAACTGACAAACGACATCAGAAGTTACCAGACGAAGAGTTAGATTGCAATATAATTCAAAACTGAGGTTCTCATGTGATTTCAACTCCCATATATTCCAATAATACTAAAAATGACATAAAAACTGTACAGTACCCATGAAGAAATGCTCACAACTACTATTTCTCAAATGGCAACATGTACTTTTCACTATGTCATGATGGAAAATTATAAATAATCAGTTTACTCATGTGAAAGATTTTGGAGAATTCCTAAAGGAAACGAAGATACAGTCAGGTTCAGGACATGATTAAGAAATCAACACAGAAAAGCTCATTTTATTTCAAAGAAGTCAACTCGGTCATGCTTCCGGCCGGCCAGCTCCAAGCTCCATTATTCCAACACGGTCACAAGGGGATATTGTTTTTTTTTCTGGGGAAAGTAGATTGTGTTTATTTGGTAGCGAACCAATGAGAATTATGATAACTCGATTATTTTCAACATGAAGAAGTAAGTGGCTGGCCTCAAACGGCAATAATTTCTGTCATAAAAATAAGATTAGTTTTTATGCAAAAATTACTTCTTGAACAACTTCAATCAAAGAAAAGGTGCCAGCTCCATTCATATGAAGTAGCAGTTCATGTCAAATCTCGCAATATTTTTACCGTAACATTAGATTATTTTCGAACTGAAGAAGAGGCCGGCATCGAACGGCAATGGTTGAGAGATTGTGTCAGATAACAAATAATGAAAAAAATTATTTTTTGCACGACTCTAGTCAACAAAAAATTGCCAGCTCCAAGCATGTGATCTCGATTATTTGCACGCGAAGTGGCCGGCCTCGACTGGCAATGGTTTAGGGATGTATTTCAGATGAAAATTAATACAAATTTGTTTTTGTGCACGACTCCAGACAACGAAAAGGTACCAACTCCAAGCATGGAAAGTGTCAAATCTGGTAATATTATCTTCAAGATTTTCCATTATTTGTAAGTCGAACAAGTGTTCGGCCTCGACTGGCAATGGTTCAGAGGTGTGAATCAGATAACAATTAATTAAAAATAATCTTTTTTCCACGACTCTAGTGAACGAAAAAGGGCCAGATTCAAGCATGAAAAGTGTCAAATTCTGCGATTGTATTTAGAAAATTCTCGAGTATTTGCCCGGTCTCGACCGGCAATGGTTTAAGAATGTGAATCAGATGACAACGCGAAATAACTTTTCGCACGACTCCAATCAACGAAAAAGTGCCTGCTTCAAACATATGAATTAGCAGTTCATGTCAAATCTCGCAATATTTTTACCATAACATTTGATTATTTTCAACCTGAAGAAGTGGCCGGTATCGAAATAACTTAATGCAAGACTCTAGTCAATTAAAAAGTGTCAGCTCCAAGCAACGGAAATGTCAAACCTGGCGATTTTATCTTTAAGATTCTCGATTATTTGCAAGCAGAAGAAGTGGACGACCTCGACCGGCAATGGTTTAGGGATGTAAATCAGATAACAAATAATATAAAAATTATTCTCTGCATGACTTCAGTCAACGAAAAAATACCAGCTTCAAGCATGGGAAGTGTTAAACCTGGAAATATTATCTTCAAGGTTTTCGATTATTTGTAAGCCGAAAAAGTGGCCGGCTTCGACAGGCAATAATGGGTAAGAGATGTAAATCAGATAACAGTTATTAAAAAAATAACTTTTTGCATGACTCTAGTCAACGAAAAAGTGCCAGCTCCAAGCATGGACAGTATCAAACTCTGCGATTGTATTTCTAAGATTCTCGATTCTCGATGTGAATCAGATAACAGTTAACGAAAAAGAGCCAGCTCCTAGCATGGGAAATATCAAACCTCACGATATTATCACTAAGCTATTCGATTATTTGCAAGCAGGAGAACTGCCCGGCCTCGACAAGCAATGCATTAGGGACATGAATCATAAAACAAAAAATCCAAAAATTACTTTGTGTACGACTCCTGTGAACGGAAAAGGGTCAGTGTCAGCACAGTTTATAGCTAAAGAATCAGTTCGGTCACTCACCACAATCTGCTCGTGGGAAACAGTTGAGCATATATGAGTACGCAAAGTGAGCGAACTGATTCTTTAGCTATAAACTGTGGTGTCAGCACGAGAATTGTTAAACCTCGCGATATTTTCAGTTTTTTTTTTATTTGCAACCCGAATAGTTTTGGGATATGAATCAAATAACAATAAAATGCAAAAATGAATTTTTGTACGACTCCAGTTATTCACATATTAAGAAGTTTTTTTTTTTGGCTTGCAAATAATCGAAAAATTTTATTGATATATCGACAAGTTTGACACTCCTTATGCTTGGAGCTGGCACTTCTTCGTTGACTGGTGTGGCGCAAATAGTAATTTTTGCATTTTAGTATCTGATTATTATTCCAAAACCATTGCAGGTCGAGGCCGGCCTCTTTTTTGGCTCGCAAATAATAGATTTATCACCAGATTTGAAACTTCCCGTGCTCGGAGCAGAAAATTCTTCGTTGACTAGAGTCGTGCAAATCATTTTCGTATTCATCACTATCTAATTTACATCCTTAACCATTGCCGGTAGAGGCCAGCCGCTTTTTCGGCTCCCAAATAATCGACATATCGCCAAGTTTGACACTTCTCATGCTTGAAGCTGGTACTTTTTGATGACTGAAGTCATGCAGAATAGTTATTTATGATACAAGTGTTAAAAGTGGCATTTTATTTTGTGAGTGGGGAATATTGCGAAACGAGCGTTAGCGAGTGGAGCAACCCCACGAGCAAAATAAAATCACTTTTAACAAATGTATCATACAAAATTTTTTGTTCAACAGTTACTGCTAGTAAGAAAAAAACAAAAAAAAAATAAGATCCATAAGGATTCGAACACACGATCTTTGGATTACAAGGCTGACTGACAGATACTTCAAATATAATAAACCCCAACGCATTTTATTTATGAATGTCATTATTTGACAGTGATGAAGGACATTCTACAGTTGGACTAAATACTACTTCGTTTGTAACTTCAAAAGGAATTAGTATTATCAATTGCGCAAACGACCAAATACATGTGTGAACTTTTATAAACGATTCCTCTTGAGTAGGTGTTCTGATTATAATATCTGATTGAAGTGTTTCTATTAGAGAGATCTATATTACTGAGTATCCATCATCTCATCTGTCATTTTACTTTTAACACTAGTGTTAAAAGTACTTTTAACACTAGTGTTAAAAGTGATTTTGTGAAAACGTCAGTTTTTAGTTCATGTGTCAATGAATTAAAAACGTCATTTTTAATGTCAGTTGTACAAAAAATTATTTTTGTATTATTTGTTATCTGATTTACATCCTTAAACCATTGCCGGTCGAGGCCGTCCACTTCTTCAGCTTTCAAATATTGGAGCTGGCAATTTTTTGCTGATAGACTCGGTCAAAATGTAATTCTTTCATTTATTGTTATCTGAATTTACATCCCTCAACCATTGCCGGTCGAGATCGGCCATTTCTTCAAAAATCTTGAAGATAATATCGCCATGTTTGACACTTCCTATGCTTGGAGCTGGTACTTTTCTGTTGGCTGAAGTCATGCAAAAAAATAATGTTTGCATTAATTGTTATGTGATTCACATCCCTAAACCATTGCCACTTCTTCTGCTCGCAAATAATCGAAAATCTAAGGGATGAAATCGCCAGGTTTCATATTTCATATGCTTGGGGCTGGCACTTTTTCGTTGACTGGAGTCGTGCAAAGAATAATTTTCGCGTTAATTCTTATCTGATTCACATCCCCCAACCATCACAGGTCGAGGCTGGCCACTTCTTCTGCTTGCAAATAATCAAAAATGCCATGCTTGGAGCTGGCAATTTTTAATTGACTAGAGTCATGCTTAAAGTTATTTTTTCATTAATTGTTATCTGATTCACATCCCCCAACCATTGCCGTGCGATGCCGGCCACGTCTCCAGGTTGAAAATAATCAAATGTTAAATGTTTAATGGTAAAAATGTTGCGAGACATGGCATGAACTACTACTCCATATGCTCGGAGCTGGCACATTTTCTTTCATGGTAGTCGCTCAAAAAATCATTTTTGCATTAATAATCATCTTATTTGAATCCCAAAAATATTGCCGGTCACTTCTTCAGCCTGAGTGTGATAGAATGTTGTGATAAATGAGATATGTCATGAGCTGCTACTTCTTCATATGCATGGAGCTGGCATCTTTTCTTTGATTGAAGTTGTTCAAGAAGTAATTTTTGCATCAAAAATTATTTTATTTATATCACAGTAGTTTTTTTTTTAGTAGTATTTCTGTTGGAGGACGGCACTTAGTCTTTCATATTAAAAATAATCGAGTGTTATGGTTAAAATGTTGCAAGATTTAACTCGTTAAAATACTACATTCCGTAATCATAATTCTCATTTGTTGGCTACGGAAGAAATACAATCAACTTTCCCTAGAAAAAAACAGGCTCCCCTTGTGACCGTGGTGGAATAATCGAGCTTGGAGCTGGCCGGCCGGGAGCTAACATGGCCGAGATGACTTCGTTGAAATAAAATAAGCTTTTTTCTGTGACGGGAAAAATGTTTTACATTTTATCTCTGTTGACAGGTACTATAAAATACGACTTTTCATGAAATTACTTTCTTCCTCGGAAAAAAAGTTAGTACTTTTTCCCGGATATATACATAGGTAAAGGTCGAAAATAGATGTTTGAAACATTTGGTGTGAATACAATTCAAGAAATAGAAGCTACCCAAAACATCAAAACTACGTCACTTTCGCTCAAGAGCTATGCGCTTACTATGTAAGCTAGAGAATGCTAACTTTGTTAGCGAAACGGTCGTCGAGCGAAAGTGACGTAGTTTTGGTGTTTTGGGTAAGTTCTATTTCTTGAATAGGTAAAGGTATATCTGCTTTTGCAAAAGCAGATTTCGCACGCATCCGATGTTCAGCTCGGGGCTCTAACCCAACCTCCTACCTTCATCACTCAACCTGCACACTATTAACCTAACCGTCCCAAAAAATGTAACGAAGAAATCTGGTTATACAAAAAGTAGAAATATCTACATGGACTATACCAGTTTTCTTAAAAAAACTCAAAGAAACCATTTATATGGAAAAATTGTTCCAGGAAGTTTGCTACCACTTTATTATAGGTGACAGATGTACAGAGGTGTCCGTAATATGATAACGGAAGAATATTGACACGCAGAAATCAGAATTATCAACATGTTTTATACAGGGTGTCTCAAAAACATTATGGAAAAATCATGTTATGCAAAAAGCAGAAATATCGACATGGACTATAATGGTTGTCTTAGAGAAATTATTGATGTGATGAAAATTCACTTACTCAGGAAATTCATGGCTCTCATGAATGTTCACTTAAGTGGCACTTCGAAGTTGAATGGTTGGTATCGTGGGGGTGAATAATAAGTCGTCATCTAATCATATCCTTTCTACATGTATGTGATAAGCATGGAGTAAAGTGATTTTATTTAGAAAGACATCCAAAAAGGCAATGTTGGCATAACTGAAATTATTGAAATTATTATCAGCTGGGTTCGCCTCAGGGGAGTTTCAAAAAAGTTGCACTATATGGGAAACTTTTTCATTAAGTGCAAACTTCTTCATTATGAATCTCTTAGAAAATTGTATTCTTCATAAAAGTTGGTGCTTCGCGAAAAACTCTTTACCAAAATTCTGAATTTCTGAACGGTGTATAGAGAAGAACAAAAAAAATTTCGATCATGAGTAATACCACCCTTATTTTTGATATTATCGAAAAAGTTTATTCAGAAAAGTTGTTTAGAATCTGAAACAATATTAAGATTTGGAATCACAGCCACATACGCACATGTTTTTCCTTATTTTTTATTGTTTCAGCCTCATAAACAGTACTAGCATCTCATATGCACCTTAGGCGCCTCCCTCATATTCCTATAACGATATTTCGATGCGAAATTTGGTACAATTTATTATTTGTACTAGAATGTCGACGTTTATTGAAAATTGTTTGAATTTTAACTAGTTTTTTGGTGCAAATTTGATAGATCACTCTGTATGTATGTCCATAACAACTATCAGTATGATTTTATGGTAGGAAATTATTGAATAAATCACTGAATTATTGGTTAACGATTCAATAATACAATTCTGCAACTTCACAATTTATCATAAAAATATAAAAATATGTAATTTTTTATAATTAAAGTGATCGTAAAGTTGCAGAATTGTATTATTGAATCGATTACCAATGATTAACTGATTTATTCAATAATCTTCATCCATAAAATCATGATCATTGATATATTAAATTTCCACCAAAAAAATAGTGAAAATTCAAACAATTCTCAAGAAACGTCGGTAATCTGGTACAAATGGTAGAAATATGAGAGATGCGCCTAAGGTGCGTATGAGATACTAGTACTCGTGGCTAGAATTATTATAAATGATAAGAAAAACAATTTTTTTTTGCGAAGGTGGCTGTGATTCCAAATTTCAGTATTGTGTTTGACTCTAAACAACTTTTCTAAATAAACTACTTCGATAATAGCAAAAATAAGGGTAGATTACTCTTGATCAAAATTCTGATTTTTTGTTCTCCCCTGTACACCGTTTGAAAATTTAGAATTTTGATAATTCCAATTGAAAATTTTCATGAAGCACCAACTTTTATGAAGAATAATATTTTCTGACAAATGCATAATAAAAAAGTTTCCCTTATGGTGCAAACCTTTTGAAATTCACTGTATATCTCTTTACAATTTTCAGCTTTTTCAGTTTTTTTCGAGGAACAGTAGAATTGAATCGGCATATTTCTCTTATGTCTACTATCATATTATCAAACTCCATAGCATAATGATTCAAATAAAATAGTTTCAATTTGGACATCATTTTTTCAACAAATTCCACTTCAACACTTATCTTTTCGATATGAATACCCTTAGATGTCCAAACTATGGAATCGCATGTTTTTCCAGAAAATATAAAGCTGCCTTATATTTGTAAAAATAAACATGCTTTCTATCTAGCTTCATATTTTTACCATCATCAGATAAAATTCAGTAATTTATTTAAAAATATTCAGCGGCATCCAAAGGGGTATAATCTTTAGCTGAATACGGACATTTGACGTCCATTATCTTATCATTCCCTACTAAACCATCCGGAGAAGCACCTAAAAACCCGTATCCTTCTTCGGTGCAAACGAATAACCCACAAGGAGTGACAGTTTTCCCCACTTTAGAACTATACAGTGCGGCTTTTTATAGCCCCCCCCCCTGTTAACTTTTGAACGGTTTGACGTAGAGCGATAAAAAAAAAACCGTTTTGAGGGTTTCACCGATACTACCTTTTGAAATATAACGCATTGTGATTGCTCGATAGATGGCGCGGGGGGTCACAAAAACCTAATTTTTTTAAATGGCATGGGGGGTCAAGTGACACATCGTTGAAAAGAGACAGGGCCTCCAGTATTTTGTTTGGTGGATACCTTGTGGATATGGTGTTTATCGAGATCAGTGGCTTCGGTTGAGTCCTGTCCATATTTTACGGTACATGAAATTTTGTTCAGTGAGACTGCTATCCCACTAAACAAGCAATGGGTACTAGCTAAGCCCGGTCGCGGTAGGTTCAGGATCTCGGGTGGGACAGATATGAAAATTAGGTGAATTTTTAAAGTATTTTACGGCGGCTGCCATTTTAATGTCATAAAATACATCCACTAGAACTGAAAAATTACAATTTCAGAGGTTGTAATGTCACGGCAGCCACTTTAAAAAATTCGAAAAAAATAAATAAATTTTAAAGTATTTTACGACTTCCTGAAATTTATATATGATATTTATCAAACTATTTTGAGCTTATATTAAACATGGCTGCCATTTTTTACGGTTGTAAATATCCGGCTGACAGCGAAACCTTACCTGCAACCCATGCATACATAGGTATACATACTTAATTCTAATTTTTACATCCGTAGAATCTATATAATATTGAAAAAAGGATTTCGAAAACTTCATTGACATTATTTGTAATATTTCATTTCAGTAATTATAGGCGAACGTACAGAGACCGCCAAAGAGTATGTACCATATGGGAATAAATTTTATTATTGGGGTATTGGGAAAAAAAATCTGTGGAAAAGTTTGTGCATGTCCGATAACCTAAAAATCGATTTTGACACATGTCACATCACCACTAGTATGACGGCAACTTGGGAAAACATACCATGAAAAGGCCAAAAGTGGGATAAGATGGCAAGATATCGAAAAAAGTCATTTGAAAAAGTTTCTTGGAATTCAATTTTTTACTCACAGTGTTCCAAGCAATACATCGAAAAAAATTTTTTTTTAATATTTTCCTATCTCTTTACAAAGAGCAAAGTTTTTTCTTCAGAATGGCATGACTTCAGTGGAATATTTGTATATGAATGAAATTATCAAAAGCTTCTCATTTTCTCCGAACCAGATGCCATTAAATGGAAAAAAATGGTTTTTGCCAGAACCCTCGCTGTTAGATTGGTTCGTATCTAACAGTTATATTAGAATTCCACCACTATTGGGATGATATGGCATCCTGAAATATTCTGGTTTTTTGATTATAATCAAGTTTCGATGATAAT
The DNA here is from genome assembly GCA_958298965.1 of Chrysolina haemoptera. NCBI lineage: Eukaryota > Metazoa > Arthropoda > Insecta > Coleoptera > Chrysomelidae > Chrysolina > Chrysolina haemoptera. Next base: position 17,095,588 of record OY282603.1, read on the forward strand.
CGTACATGAGCTTTTCACTTCGCACATAAATTTGAAAATAGTGTATGAAATTAAAGCTTAAAATGTATGTGTAAACCGAACGGTCATGAACGATTATTATTAAAACTTGATTATAATCAGTAAACATGATGTTTCCAGATGGTCATATTATCAGTTTTGGAATTCTGATTTAAATGTTAGATACGAACTAATATAACAGCAAGGGGTCTGGCAAAAAACAATTTTTTCAATTTAGTGCGATCTGGTACGGAGAAAATGAAAAGTGTTGAAATTTTCATCGAAATACAAATATTCCACCACAGTCAAGCCTTTCAGAAAAAAAACTTTGATTTTTATAAAGAAATCAAAAAGTATTAAAAAAAAGTGCAATTTTCAATTTTTTCCTTTTATTGCTTTAAACTCATTATTTTTGGCGGTTACTGTAGAAGTGAGAAGTTATTGTTCATATATTATAATACTATATCATAAAGCAAAGGAGAGAGAGTAAAGAATAGTATTTTCACGACACTGCATGTTTTCTATGCACGGGTTGCAGGTAAGGTTTCGCTGTCAGCCGGATATTTACAACCGGACAAATTGGCAGCCACGTTTAATATAAGCTCAAAATAGTTTGATAAATATCATATATAAATTTCAGAAGTCGTAAAATACTTTAATTTTTTTTTTTTTTTTCGAATATTGAAAAGTGTCTGTCGTGACATTACAACTTCTGAAATTGGCAGCCATTGTTATTTTTCAGTTCTGGTAGAGGTATATTATGACATATTAAAATGGCAGCTGCCGTAAACTACTTTAAAAATTCACCTAATTTTCATACCTGTCCCAACCGAGAGATCCTGAACCTACCGCGACCGGGCTTAGCTAGTACCCATTGCTTGTATAGTGGGTATAGCAGTCCCAATGGACAAAATTAAAAATATGTGTTGTCAGATTTAAGGTGGCTCTTAGACTATAATTATTTATAGTGGCCCAGAACAATTCAGGGATTTTCAAGTTCAAATAAATACGCCAAAAGTGTTGACATATTGAGAACTTTTGACAAGTGACTCTGCTCTCAATAGTTTTACTGAAATCAGTAGTTTCAAAATATTACATACAATTGTGTATAAAAATATTATAATAAAAATGAATCAATATTTTTTGGATTATCGTGGCTTGATGGAAATCCATAATAAGTATATGACACTAATAGTTAGGGAGCCGCCAATGAAAAAATGCGCCGAACAGCTATACTCCTTCCGAGCTCAGGAATGGAAGCACTTACCTCGAAGATACCAAATCCAAAATATTTTCGATTGTGAGTAGGGCACAGCCAAGAAATAAGATATGTTGTTCAGAAAGTGATCAGTTATCATCTGACAAAGCGGAAGGAAATTTGGTTGGAGCCGGCTGAAAAAAAAATTGAAAATTTTTCTCCCGAAAATGTCTTGGGTCAAAAATTAGCCAATCTCCTATATTCTCACTTTTTAGTTTATTAGTTTTAATTTAGTCCTTAGATAGCTGAAATCGAGGTGGAAGGAATTTTTAGCAGGGCCGGATTACAGGGGGGTGGGGCGAAAAGGGGCAGTCGAAAATTGGAAAAATGGACTTGGAAAGATGATTGAGCTCTGAAACTTCAGGTAGCACTTCTTTAGGGACCAACAAAAATGCAACCCCCCAAGCGAAGGAGTTTTCGTTAATATCTACTTATTTTTTTTTTCAGATCCTACAAAGTCGAGGAAATAGTCATAAAGAGGGCCATAATTGAAAGGGGTGGTAGGGGGTGAAATCTAGACATCTATGAGAAAACTTGCTGGCAATTAACTGAAAAGTTTACATTCGCCAAATAAATGTTGCGGAAAATTTGCGGCAATTTGATATTGTTTAGTGGGTATCAAAGTTTAACAAGAAAAAACTCATTCCTCGAGCGCTAGGGATGAATTATTGAATAATACTTACAAACAGGAAAGCCAGCCAACATCTGAGGCACTGGTTAGTTACCTCTGTGCTCACTTACCTCCCCTCCTCCCACCACCCCATATGAATCAAGGTGAAAAATTCTTAAAATTTATACCTTGAAATGCCTTATTTTATCGTTTATTTTGTTGCTCTCGATTCACTTTGTATGTGAAAGTTTGAAAAGTAGTAGATGACCGTTGTCAAAAAATGTAATTGAGTTGTCAATAAAATAGCGATTTATGATATGTACAAGTTCGTAAAATAGAACTTTCTGGATGAGCGAAGAATAGCCCCGTCCTTAATCCTGCCTGTCGTAAGAGGCGACTACAGGTATAACCCAGGGTGGTGTCCATCATCGCCCGGTGAAATACCACCATGTCGACTACAGTACAGGTGCTGTGAAATCGATTTCTCCATGTTTCAGTGTTTGGTCGATAACTACCGGCCCCCCTTGTCCTTTCCTTTCCTTTCGGGTCTCAGCATAACACTTATTATGATGATGATGATGATGATGAGTAAAATACTCCGGAAGCAAAATACCTCTCCATTCAGATTTCCAAGCGAGGGGTACTCGAGGCGATACACCATCAAAAAATTTGAAAATCCAGTTTTGTAACATCCGTGGACTCAACAAGAACATTCTGGCTTTAACAGAAACACAAGTGAACAGGGTAACCAACAGAGTCCAGATGCTTTGTCCTGGTTACGAACTCCATTCTCGGTTCAGATTCAAAAGTGGTGTTTGTCTCTAACCTATAGACTAACCTATCATGACAACGCGAAGAGAGTTTGGAGCCCAAAAGACTTTTATATAATGTGGTTCAAGCTGGTTGATACCAAACAGACCAAATTCCTGTGCTGTCTTCACTCATCTCCCAATGAACCGTCCTATAGTGACCTATTTGAGTTTTTATCACTCAAATTAGACTTTATCCAGCAAAACTATCCAACAGCTGAAGTCATCATAATGTGAGATTTCAATGTACACAACTCTACATGGCTTAAATTTTCCTACAAAACAGACGAGGCAGGTTGTCAAGCTGAGGTCTTTGCTATCACATATGGTCTGGAGTAACTGGTCGAGCTACCCACACGCATTCCTGATGTCAAAGACCAGTATGCCAATACACATGATCTTTTTCCTACCACCAATCCTGATCCATACAGTATTTAAGTTTGTACTTCACTTGGAAACTCCGACCACAACCTCATATTCTCTCTTTGCTCCTTTTCCACACCATCGAGCAGCTCAAGACTGTCTTGTCTCAAATGGCACTACAATTCAGCCGACTGGGTTGGTCTTCGAATATTTTTCTCAGCATTTCCATGGAAAAGAGTGTGTTTCTCTTTCAGGGATCGAACACAATGAGCCGAGGCAACTTCTGAGATCATAATGCTGGGAGTGCAAACATATACATATATCTAACACGTCAAGACGAACATCATCTGATAAACCCTGGTTTAGCAGGAACTGCTTCAGAGCTGTCGCTCTCAAGAAGGCAGCATACCGTAGATGGATGAAAAATCAAGTCACTAGATCGGAATATTTCGAAGCAAGAAACATCTGCAAGGAGACAATCGAATCTTCGAAAGAGGCTTACAACGCCAAGATACGATCAAAGCTCGTCGAGTGTCCTAACAGGTCCCGCTCCTTTTTGTCATTTGCCAAATCTTTTGGAAGAAATTTCACTTTCAGCTCATTTCCTCCCCTAACAAAGGAAGATGGAATACTAGCAGTGAACGCTCAGGAGAAAACCAAAATCTTTTCAAACACGTTTGCTGCAAACTGTACGCTGCATTCATCAGGAAAACAACTCCAGAACATTATTTTCTATTGACAGTCATATGCATGAAATTATCTTTCGCCAGCGAACTATCAGACGCATTTGCAGGTTTCTGCAAGTTATTCAACCCCTCTTATAATTCGAGGGTATTTCCGTCCAGGTGGAAAATTGCAAGAGCACTGTCCCTAAAAAAGGGAAAAAGAACCTACCCAGCAACTATCTCTTTACTATATCTTATTTCGAAGGTCATGGAAAAAGCTATCCGAATCGAGCTCATGAAATATCTAGAACGCTCAGGAATTATCAATAATCGACAACATGGTTTCTGGCACCAAATACCAACCAGTGACCTGCTTGCTTATGTCTCACATCAGCAACAGCAATCTATCGAAAAATATGGTGAAACTCTGGTCGTTGCACTAGATATCTCCAAGGAATTTGATCGCGTTCGGTCCCAAGGACTCATAGCCAAACTTCCATCTTCCACAGTTGTGTTCCTTGGTCTCTTAGACCAATTTTTTCACGTGGTGGTCGATGGAGTATCATCTGATACTCTACCAATGAATGCTGGTGTTCCGCAGGGATCCATTCTAGCACCAACACTTTCCCTTCTTCACATCAATGATTTGTTGGGAGCTACCTCATATCTAGTAAACAGCTTTGCAGATGATAGTACCCTTCATCTCTTCCAAAGCTCCGATAAGAGCCAGTGAATGCAGAAATGAACGGGGAAGAATCGTGAATGAAATAAATACGGACTTAGCCAAAATTCTAGAATGGGGATCCAACAATTTGGTGGAAATCAATGCGAATAAAACCCAAGCATGTCATTTCTCTAGAAAGGCCGATCTCACAGTAGCCAGCGTAACTATGTCAGGAGTATCTATACCGATGAAATCTTCCATTTCTTTGCTCAATGCTCGGTATTACCATCAACATTACCCTCTCATGAACCATGTGAGGTCCAGTGCCAAGGGTGCCTCTCAAAACCTTGGATTTCTGTTTCGCGCCAAGAAGTATTTTAGTTCCCGTCAACTATTTATTAGGCACAGATTCGATCTATTTTGGAATAATGTTTCCATATATGGAGTGCAGCACCCAAACACACATTGAAAGTTTTAGATTCGGTCTAAAAGAGAGCCATTCATCCCGTCGGTGATACTTCGCTCACAAGCTCGCTCACTTCTCTGGAATATCGCAGAAAGTTTGGCGATCTGTCTCTGTTATATAGATATTTTCATGGACGATGCTCATCCGAAATATCACCAATCGTTCCACCGTTAGCAGTCTCATCGAGATTGATCTGTCGAGCTCAGTCCTCACATCCATATGCCGTCACTTTGGAGACATGCCGCACATCTGCTTCCCAGGGCTTGTTGTTTCACAGAACAGCAGAACTCGCTGACTCGGGAGATATTCCCTGAGGCATACAGCCTTCAGAAATTCAAGAAGAACACCAATTCCTACCTACTTTCCCTCGGCTCCCACGATGTTCTTTGAAGAATACAGGATTTTACTTTTCATGGAAACCAGAACCAGAAAAACCAGAAGAACCAGAAAAAACTAACAATTTCATCATTTTGTGATGAAGGTATTTTGAGATTTATTTCAATGCCACCCACCCACATCTTTAATAGAAAATTGATCATTCTCAGGGTGGTACTAAATATTGTAAGATCCTGTTTTATCAATATAATTTCCTTGTGAAAGGACATGGCACGGGATACACGTATTCCTGGGAATCAACAGATTTTTTGAAATTTTTTGGTATATCATTTTATAGGCCAAGAAAATTAACTTTCTTCATTAGCCTCTTTTTCTGGTCCTACAGGGTGATCCACAAAAATAGGTTGAATGTGAATTTTTCTTGATTTGTGGCATGTTATTCAACCTCTCTTATAATTTAGGAGGGGGGGGGGGAAGTTATCCAATTGGAAAATTGCCACAGATAACCAGTAACAAAAATGGGACAAGGCCCCACCCAAGGCGGCATTTGGCACCAAGGACTCCTAGCCAAACTTCCAGTTGTATTATAGATATTTTCATGGACGTTGTTCTTCCAAAATACCATCAATCGTTACACTATTTGCGGTCCCATAGAGACTGACCCGACGAGCTCAGTCCTGATATTCATATGTCATCACTACTTTGAAGACATGCCGAACGTCTCTTTCACATCGTTCCAAAAAATATGGACAATTTAGGGGTAACATTTTTTCTACTTCTTGTTACACGAATTTTCATTATTTAACAAAATTTGGCCAATAAATACACGTATTTTTCATTATGAAATGAATTTTTGGCCTATTGAAACAGGTACAATTGTTTTGACCTAATTGTTTGGCGTTTAGTTTCTATTGCATTAAAAGAAGTATAAACATGTCAAGTAGTAAAGAGTTTTCTTGCACACCACCAAAAATGCATAACAAAGCGAACTGCATGTGAAAATTTAGTTCAAACGAAATACAAAAAAAAACATGACAAATATAAAAATAATTCAAAGACCATTGAATCACAACAGATATTCGATTTTTTATTTTATGTTGAAGAACTTCCAAATAAACTCAAATCGTTTTTGTGGACACAATGTCCGTGTTGAAATTCATGTTGAAGTAAAGTTTGAACATAACTAGATTGAAATAAATTCTTGTTTTAATTTTTCATTGGTCGTAGAAAAAATAGTGTATGTAACGAACGCACGGTCGCACGAGATTTACGACACTCGCCTATGGCTCAACTGTCAACATGATCGTTACATAATTACTATTTTTTTCGGTATTGGGCCCTAGTTCTATAGGTATATGCAATGACTTTCAAGATAAAAAAATTACTCACTGAATTGAAACATATTTCTATGAACCCTTTTACGTCTATTGCGCTACTTATTTTCTACACACAAAAAAATTCGAAAGTCTTGTACGCTAAAACAATGCAATGAAATAAAATGCAATCGCGGACTCTTTCATAGAAATTTTCCATAAATATCTGTAATGAAGGCCCGTAGGATGTTTTTCTCACGATTTGAATGGTTTTTGAAGCGTTGCTATTTACATGCCAATGAATGCGATTTTTTAATCGTATTTTTTGATTATGATGTTTGCTTAAACCACACATCAATACCAATCGATATACGAAATATCGATCCCAATGAAGAAAACAAGAATTTTCATTTTTACCCATACCCATATTTGAATTTTTTTTTAGAGAAACAATGTAATAATATCAACTCGCCCAAGGTGGTAAAAAGCGGCGAGCGTTTGAGTATTTAGACAGCCTCGAAGCGTTCAAGGTTAAACTTACTATGAGTTAATGAAATAGTAAAATCGACAATGTCGAAGTACTCTTATCTTCAAATATTTCCACCATGCGGAAAATATGAGGCAAAAATCTGACAGAAAACAACTACTCCATTGTCGATTTTACTTTTTCATTCATTTGATACTCTCCGGCAAAAATTCTCGAATTACTATGAGTAATTTCTATTTCACACCGAAATGAGTTGGAGTGAGACACTGTTAGATTTCTTTCATTTTGAGGCTCCGCCTCCATCACCTGGAATTCTTACCTACCCCTTTATACTGCAGATTTACTTTGGCCTTTTTCAGAAGGTAGACCTCTTCTTATATAGATCAAAAAGTGTAAAATAAAAAATGTATCGTTAAAGTTGAGAAACTTCAAAAGTGGAGTACCACAGGGATCCATTCTTGGCCCATTATTCTATAATATTTGTACATCTATTTTATACAAAGAAGATGAAAGAGCTAGTGTTCGCGTTGATAGACCAGTGATGTCTCCTCTAGCACTCAAACGGAAAACAAAAAAACTAGGTCTAATAATGGATGACGAACTACGCTTCAAGAGTTATAGGTACATACAGTGACCGCTAAAAAGTATGTACCATATGGGAAGAAAGTTTATTATGAGAATATTGGAAAAAAGATTCTTGGAAAAAGTTTGTGCATGTCCTATAACCTAAAATTTGATTGTGACACATGTCATGTGATCGCTGGTATAGCGGCAAATCGAAAAAAAAATACTATGAAAAGGCAAAAAGTGGGATGAAGTGGCACAATATCAAAAAGTTATTTCAAAAAGTTGCTCAGAATTAAATTTTATACACATACACAAAGTTTGAAAAGATAATGAGAGAAAATTGAAAATAGCATTTTTTTATAATATTTTCCAAGCTGTATAAAAATATTAAATTACTATTTTATGAATAGCTTGACCATACTTGAATATTTGTATTTCAATGATAATGGCAAAAATTTCTCATTTTCTCTACACCAGTGAGAACTAAATTAAAAATATTGGATTTTATCAAAACCCTGGGCTGTTACATTGGTTCGTATCTGACGTTTCATAGTAATTTTTTTGGATTTACCGCCATACCAGCGATCACGCGACATGTGTCAAAATCGATTTTTAGTATATCGGACATGCAAACTTTTTCCAAGAATCTTTTTTCCAATACTCTAATAATAAACTTTTTTCTCATATGGTACATACTTTTTGGCGGTCACTGTATATGAAACTGTTCTAAAAAATCGTTCTCTAAAATGAGAATATTATACAATTCCCGGAATTTTCCCAATCTGAGTCCGAAGAGGTTATCGTGCGATTCTTTGGTTCTATCGGCATTCAATTATTGCGAGGTAATTTATGATTCATGTTTAGTGGAATACAGCGAGTACAGAATATCTGTCTTCGGTTTATCTATGCGGGCTTAGAAAATTCGATACAGTTTCTCTTACATAAGGCCTGTTTTTATCATAAAGTTGTCACCAACAAAACATCAGTGCCTACATCGAAGGTTGGCTTGCCGAACAGATATTCACAACATCAATATCACTCATAGAAATAATTCAAGTATTCCAAAACAACTAACGAAGTTTTGCGAAAGGTCTTTCAGATATAACTGCTCCCGCATTTATAACTACTTTCCTCGCCAAGTGAAGAGTTTGTCAAAAAATTCTTTCAAGTACCAACTACGTGAACTAATATTGACAAAATCGATCAGTATAATATAATCATTGTTCTTTTTTTTATTCTGTTGTTTCCCCTCCTTATATAATTATATATGTATATTTTTTAATTACTAAGGTGTATATTGATAGATAACTTTGTATGTTTTTGAGGATAGTAAGAAATTGAATATACCATTACGTTATTTAAGAAATCAATCATATGCGAAATTACCATTCGACTGAACGATATTTTTGTTTTTTTTTTCTCTTGTTGATTTATCTTATGTCATCATGACAGTTTCAATTGACAGACCAATACATAGTCAGGTGGGTTTTTAACCACTGAAATCAAATAGTGGGCATATTGATGTATTTGAAGTATATAGGTTGTTATGTTTTAAAAATTTGCTTTAAACTCAGATTATGTATATTTGATCAATAGATCATTAGCGCGTTACATATTTGTACTCTGTATTCTATTTCAGTAACTTGATTAAAAAAACTGTATTGATGGCATATTTATTGTACTTATAGCCCATTTTCCACCCGCTGCACTGATGTTCGTGCTGGGTTACACTGGTTGTGATCCTGCAGCTCCAGCTGCTTTATATACAGCCGCCTTAGCCATGACGGGAGCAACACCCGCTGGTGCCTTCGCTAGTGCGGCAGACATCGCACCCAATTTTGCTGGTGAGTTCAGTTACCCGCCTTGAGCTCCATTTTCAAATGGACAATTTTTAATCAGTCAGTAAACAGTTGATTCCAATGTAAAAAAAGTATCCTTTTCGATTTCAATGAATGTTTGTGACTTATGACGACTTAGGTTTTGATTTTGATTTTGAGAATTGATTGTAGCATCATCAAATTTGGCATGGAAGTAGTTTGAAACCATGTTAAACAAGAAAAAAAATGTTTACCAAAATTCCAGTAGTTGAACACATTTTTTTTTCACTTTAAAATAAATAAATAGTTTCTTGCTGTCATCTTGAAGAGTATATGGTTCATCAAAAAATGGTTTCAAGCGGGTGAAAGATAATTCTCCACATGAATGATTCCAAGTCATCCCTTCGAAAATGCTCCCGTTTCCTCAGAAAACGTGATTAGACGCCGATATCATATTTCAGGCTCGCGCTCATCCGCCTGTAAGTTTCGGCGGAGCAGAACATTATATTCGTCATAACTTTGCTAAAAATTATTAGAAAAGGAAAAGTAAAAGTGCATCACATTCCTGAAGACTTTTTCCTTCTCATGCAAATATAACATGGGGGTATATGAGTACCTGAAAGTTTTTTTTTCCTAATTCACATAACTTTTCTGCGCGGTTTGTGGATGATTAAAAAATCATGGATATTTCAGGTAATATGGAATAATTATAGTGAAGCCGGAACCAGGTCCATCTTTGGACTTTATGCAACGATTTAAAAGTAGTTAGACAGGTCTCACTTATACATTCCAAAAAAAACAGGGTTTAACTACTTGCTTATCTTTTACAAAAATACTTTTTTGTCCCCCAGGGAGATTGTGATAGAATTTTAGGTTTTTAATATATCTTAGTAAGTACATAATAATATATCATTTTCTTAAGTTGCTTGAAGAGAATTTTATATAGTAATGAGTACTGGCCAAGAAAAACAGGTGTACATTCAAATAGATTGTAGTGGTGTTTTACAGGATATCACAAAAACTTCGACCTAGATTTTAGATTCTTGTGCAATGTTGATTCAAATAGTTATGGCTTATAGTTCTGTAACCTCAGAAAAATTTGAGCCAAAAGTGAAGGATGAATTGTATTAGTACGAAACTCGTATTCAATTTTTTTTTTATATGTATATATTGTAAAGAAGAAAAATGGAAATAAACTTTCACATGAAGAAACGAATTTTTCAAATTACAAATTTTTCAGTCTAATACCTAATGCATTCAGTGAAATGGACACGTCGCAGGTAGAGGTGGAACCAGTAGAGTTCGGAGAAGTGTTGATTAGGTGGGAGCTAGCAGTATACAGGGTGACCCAGGGTTAAACTGCCAGACTTTTAGTATCGGTTTTTTAGGTGAAAATAAGTTTTTTTTCATACAAGCATGTGTCCCAACTTGCTTCGTTTTCAAGATACAGGGTGTCAAAAGTTTTACAAAAAATATATTTTTTTTTATTCTGAATACATTTATATAAGCCTTTTATTACCGTAAATGAGCATGCCAACTTTTATAAAAATCAGCTATAAAGTTGAGTAATGAATCAAAAACTGATTTTTTCTTAAAACTTTGACACCCTGTGTCTCGGAAACGAAGCAAGTTGGGACACAAGCTCATATGAAGAAAAAGTCTTATTTTCATCTAAAAAACCGATACTGATCGTTTGGTGGTTTAACCCTGGGTCACCCTGTATAATGAAAAATTTCAAGATGATTATCAAATGAGTAGTATTGATCAATTATGCCTATTATCAACAATACATGTTTTCTTTGCTGGTAGACAAACATAGTATTTTGTGTTTCAGGAACCTAAATATGTTTGCAGTGAAGTAAAAAAGTCATCTCTGAAACATAATGTTAAGGTGATTTTATTCTCTTCCAGTATGTACCTACCAGTAATTGGTGTAGATGTCTTAATATTGAAAATGATATGTGTGTGGTTATGATCTCAATTTCCACCAAATACACATTTTTTTTTATCACATCGCTCAATTGCAATGATTGATTTAATATATTATTTAGTATATTCATTTGGTTGAAACTGGAGAACCTCATATAAGGACTTCTTCGTTGACTATGCAGTGTACCTAATAGTATGCATTTTCTAGATTCTTGTCTGATGTCAGTAGTTCCTAAATTGGATGATTGTCTCACAAGTAGATAACTTTGAGGGGTACCTAATTTGACTTCAATCGTCAATTAATAGGCTGTAGCGTTATTTCAATATTGAAAATACCGGCCGTTAGGAGTGACTTTACTATAGTTTTTTAGTCTAGTTTAGGATTTTTGGGAGTGGATGAAATTGAAAAGTATAACTTGTGCATTATTTTTTAAATCAGCCCACTTTTATATGGCTTCAATAGTTATTATGCAACAAGTGCAAAAAGTAAGTGTTTATTGCACTCGATGTGAAATTGTCCGACGAGGCCGTTAGGCCGAGTGCAAAAAACAATTTTTGCACGAGTTGCAACCAACATTTTTTCTACGTTCATGCAAGAAGCAAAAAATGATTTAATAAGGTGCGGCACTAGGTGTAGGAAAATGAAAAGCGCGACTTAAATAGTTAACTGTTGCTATCGATTTTCATTGAAACAGATCACTATCATCTATTTTTCCATCAATAATACTCATTTTCAAACTTTCAATTCTGTAATTTTCAGAATTAATTTTTGACTGACGTTTATATAACCACAGTTGCATGTTGTATGTTATCACGAGGTGTGGTCATAGTACAGGCAATTTCCTCTATGTAGGTAGACGGTTTAGAACAAAGCGGATCAGTTTTGATTATGGAGTAATCCTCGGGAAGCCATTGTTTAACTCTGGCTGCTTACTTACATCAATACAAAATAATATAAAATATATAACTGTTTAAAACGTATTGCCAATCTCACAGAATATCTGCTAAATATGAAGTGGGTTTGAACGTTTATGTTTGTCATGATGACAACACGTTGAAGTAGAATGAAAGATAAGTGTAATAAAAACTTGATTGCTATGGCACAATAAAGAACTCCTTGTTCCACTAAATATAGTTCAACCGTTTACATGTTCAACCGTTTACACACTTCACTTTTGGCTCGAGTTTGCCTGTCGTTACTGGACTAGTAATAAAATGCAAAACAACTTCTTTCAGTTCGTGACATGATTTCTCTGGGTATTTCCTTCCTCAATCTGAATGTTAATCCATGGAAATCTGAACAGGAATATTTTTGAATATGTCTAGTACACCACCAAAAATGAACTTCGCCCTTCATGGTCGGTCAATTGAACCTATGTCACCAAGACCGTTTACATGTTAAATTTTACTTGACTGTATTAATTATTATTATAATTATTATCATTGATTAATTAATTCGCCCAATAAGTTACTGCGTTCACAAGATTGCTGTCTTGAATGAAATAATAATTCGTGTCAGTAACGTATTGTACACTGAATTTGCCTATCTGAAAAAAATTTGTTCAAATTATGAATGATGGTTTTCCGGGATTTCAGGCCGACGTTTATTTTGAGTTATTCTTCGATATAAACGCTGCCCCAGGTGCATATGTAATGCGGTACACTCCAGATGAGCTTAGCGCATCACGTTTGTCCTTTGCTGATCTCAAATGATTCTTCAGTTTAATATACTACACTGAGAGAACACTTTCTTAACAATAAAGATATTTTCTTCAATGTTGACAAAATATTCTTACGGTTTGTTTGAAAATTTCAGATTAATCAGTAGTTTGATACAAACTTAATATTTTTTCAAATCAAAGAAAACATATTATTTACTCAATATTAACTAATATTTATTGTTTGAAGTTTACTATTGAAGTTCATTTATTAACTATAAAATGATGTATCACTTTGACTGTATTGAATTTATATTACTATTTAGGTAAGTATATATACAGTGTGACCCATTTAATATGGAACCACCCTTTTTCGTTAGATAGACATTAGGACTAGGACAACAAATGTCATGAATAAATCTAACTTTCCAGGGCCAACTAATCTTATTTTTCAAGTAAAAAAATATTAAAAAAATACTATCAATTTTTTTAGAGAAAATCTGACTATACACCTGGATTCGCGACATTTTCAAATGGTTCACATGTGAAATACGTTGAGATGCGTCAATCGATGAAAAAGTTATATGGAAATGAAATTTGAAGATTATGTCGTTTAATCAACCCACCAATTCAATTTCAGAACTTTTATTGAAATTCGAAATACACCAATATATTCAGGAGGTCTCGATATCTCACTGGTCAAAATCTTATTGCAATCTGTTCATATATAAGAAAATCATAAGATAATAAAATTTGAATGATATGCATTAATGGAATTTGAGTAAAATGTCATTTCATCTCAGAACTTTTAATTTTTTTATTTATCAACACATTTCGATGAAATTATTGTCAGTGATATTTTGAAACTCCGTGAATTCAGTGGTGTAGTCAAATTTCTGATAAATGTTTTGAAATTGAAGTGATGGGTTGATTAAACGGCATATTTCTGATATTTCATTCCCCTATAACTGTTTTATTGATTGACACATTCCCACGTGATTTACATATGAATTTGATTTTTTAAAGATTTTTGACCTTGAAAAATGAGATCAGACAGAAAAATCAAAATTGGGAAAAAATTATTAACAAAATTCAAAAATATTTAGATGGTTGTAAAGAGAATTCCAACGATGTGACACTTAACTACCCATGCCATTTAAAATTTTTGCGCCCCCTGTAGAGCAATCACCATATTTTTCATTTAAAAAAATCAGTAAAATCCTCGAAACGGTTGTTTTTTCATGTTTGTACGTCGAACCGCTCAAAAGTTAACAGGGGGGGCTATTAAAAGCCGCACTGTATATCTTACAGTAACTTAATTTTAAAAATATATTCTATTTCCAATAAGAAATGTATTATTTGAATGTTAACAAATTTATTATTATTATTTAATGTTCTGTTACTTCACAGTAAGAAACACGTTATTCTTCGTTAAATACCTTCTTCATGTAAAATGAAGCATATCTTATGATTCACAACATTAATTCATACTAGTTAGGATATTGCTATACACTTACGTACAATTAGAATGCAAGCCCATTTATTAATATTGTGGACAGAAAACATTTTCCCTGAACACACATTTTCACAGCAACTACTTGATTCAGAATGTTAGGTGGCATAATTGTAAAAACAAGTAACTCAAAGAATATCTGTTTTTGGATATTGAAATGTCGTTGAAATACTTTCCGCCTATATCCAAAACCTACCAATCAAAAAAAATACAGTGATGTCCTAAAGTAACGGATAAATTCGTTTCCTACGTTATTAGCCATTTTAAAAAAAAATTCTGAAATACGTCAATTTATATTTACAAAAAGATATACCAAGACATAAAAAAATTGCACCTTTTTCACCCCCGTCAAAGTGACAGCCACCACCCCAATTTTTATAAATGGAAAAGGGGGTCAAGTGATACCTCATTTCAAAGTGTATTCAATTTCCTATACAGCCATGTCTATTGTTTGAAATTTCGTTCATGCGTCATGAAAAAAATAATTTTCAAAATGTTGAAAAGTTTAACTTATACTATTAAATTTCCTGTATATTCAATGCACCTGAATTTTTTTTAAATGCAACCAATAATTTTTAAATGAAGCAAAATTTCTTTTTTTTTTTGGTTCATTTACCAACTGTAAAAATTGCTTATAAAAAAGTGAGGTGCATTGAATATACAAGTAATTTAATAGTATACGTGATACTTCTGAACATTTTCAATTTTTTTCCTATGACTTATGAACGAAATAAAAAAAAATAATGGCTGTATATACTTAATTATTCCATTTGAACAAATTGGGAGGCTGTCACTTTGGGTGGCTGTCACTTTGAGGGGGTGAAGGAGGGATTATTTTATGTCACAGAGTGTCTTTTTAAAAACAAAAGTCAACGTGTTTCAGGGTTTTTCTTGGAAATGGCTAATAACTACTATTAGGACCTCACTGTATTAAGTTTTCCATCTCTTAACTTCAAAAATTCCATTTCAGAAAACAAACATTTTAGAATACAATAATGATTTTAGTTATGGAAGCGAAGGGAGACCAAAAACCGAGAGCTAAAATCTATTATTTTTTCCGTGTATCATACACTATTTTTTTCTGTGACGTGAAAAACGACGATTTAATAGTGAAAAAAATCAAATGTCTACGGCTTAAGACCTTTTGGCGAGATCTTTCACAATAATAAATAAATTAAAAATTACATGGAGGGCGTAAGCAAAGTTACAAGTCATAGTTATGGGTCTAGGACACCGACTGTATGATTCGTTAACTCACTCACGGTTTTCAGTAAGTTACCTGACCTAATGGAATTATAACATAAAAAAATTGATTATAATCAGAAAACACGATATTTTTGGATTGCCTTATCATTGCAGTACTCGTAGAATTCTGATATAGGTAACTGTTAGATATGAACCACTGTAACAGCCAGGGTTCTAACAAAATCCAAATTTTCAAAGTAAGTGTTCTCTGGTGTGGGGAAAAGAAGAAAGTTTTATTATAATGTGCATGGCAATACAAGTTGAAAAGTGAGGGCAGCATCTACGCTAGCTTCTAAGGGTTGCTCGTAAGGGGGCAGCCGGTTGATGGAAATAATAATTTCAATAATTTTTACAATAATCATTGAAATACAAATGCTCTAGTTAAGTCAAGATATTCATAAAAAAAAAGATATTTTCATATAGTTAAAAAAATATTAAAAAAATGGTAAATAGTAAATAGTAAATTTTATCTTTCATTTTCTCTTTAAACTTGGTGTATATATACAAAATTCAATTCTAAGCTACTTTTTCAAATAACTTTTTTCGATATCTTGCCATCTTACCCCACTTCTGATCTTTTCATATCAATTTTTTTCAATCTGCGGTCATACCAGCGATCACGTGACATGTGTCAAAATCGATTTTCAGGTTATCGGACATGCATAAACGTTTCCTCAGAATTGTTTCTGCAATATTCTGATAATAACCTTTTTTCTCATATGGTACATACTTTTTGGCGGTCACTATATATTCGAATATATGGAATAACACATATTTTTTATAAGTATGCCAAGTTTCAACTCTTCTTGGTTTCCAATTCAAATGATGAATTTAATGTATTTCCAGGAACTGTATTTGGTCTCTGCCAAACTGTAGGAGCTGCAGGATTGTTGGCAGCAAATTATGTTGTCGCCGAGGGATTGCATGGTTCGGTGAGTAAATATTTTTCAATTATCTACGAATTTGTCTACAGCCCTAGGTTTTGGTTATTACAATGACATATTAAGTTTGTGCGTGGGTGACAACTAAAACAAAAAAGAAATTTCATTCTTACATCAGTTTACAGGAAGGTTACTAACAGTTGATGGTATATATAGCCTTCGACTCCAGCCACCCAAATTCAACGAAGAAAGGCATCGTCAAGACATTCGTCAAGAGAGCGGTGACGATTTGCACAGATCAAGAAGCGCTTGAAACGGAACTGTATATAAAGTAGTAATTTGCGACAAAACGCATATCTGGACAAAATCTTGGAAGATGTGAGAAGACCATTCACTCCAAAATAACTGAGATAGAACAATGGGCGCTGGTAATCCATCTACTGTACGTCATTGGAATCTCCGAACAATAACGTTTCGCGCAGTGAGGCGACACGTCAAAATCCTCTATTGCAAACCATGTGTGGAAAAACTTTCACTAAATTCAATGAAAGAATGCTGGAGTATCACACAAGGAGAAAAACTGGTTCGGAAGAAGATCAGAGAGACTCTTCATATCCAAGCCAACGGAGCCTTCAGTCAGCCCAGGGTAGGAACCAAACACGTTTGGAAACCACCGCTCATTGATTGTTGTGGTGAAAATCAGGAAAAAATATCATCCTAAACAACAATGGGCAGGTACTTGCACTTCACTGTTTGGAATATTTGGTGTGGTAATGCATATACGGGAGTTTAACCCCAACATCAAACCGCTATTTCCAGAACCTCGATACGTGTTTCAATTATCAAGTGATAATCTTCAAGAGGGAAGATTAAACTGTCAATCTTCCTCCAGTAATAACTCCAGTATATTCAATGGGCATTAGTAGGTGAAAACTGGAAACGAGTAATTGAGCAAAAACCTACCCCATTTACTACCCAGCCAAACATCGTGTGACATCAGGAATTATGTTAGTATAGGATCCCAGTATGAAACGACCTTCATCGAGCTGGTTAATGCATGGAAAGTATTTTATATCAAATTAAATATGTCATTTCACTGGTTTTGCTGATAGACAAATTCCATACCAATCGAAAGTAGCCTACAGAATATGCAAACGTTAGGTTGAATTATTTTTTCCCGTCACATCTCTTGGGTAGGCAGGTATAAACAGGTATATCGATACTAGTAACTTGCACTTGTCTGGTTGATGAATTAAAGTTAATTTAAAATAATGATTATTTCATTACGAACACGGTGGTATAGGGTTGTCTGAGAACAATCATTCCTAAATTTTGGTTGTTGAGTTTTAAGAAGTGAATTATTGCTGCGAGTGATTACGTGCGACAGGGAGGTCCCAGTGAACCATCCCACACGATAGAAGAGGGCACAGCATTGCAGCTGTCTATAGTTCGTCCATTGCGTGTGAGTGCGTATGCTATTTGTCCGTGAAAATGAAAAGAATAGCGATAGACTCGTGAATCCTGTGCATCATTTTGCTGTAGCTCATTAATATTGAAATAGAATACAAACTTTTAAATAGAAGAATACATTTTAAATATATTTTCTTAATAAATTAATTATATATGTTATATCTTGATTTTCACTAAGAACTTTTTAAGAACTATTTTGGGGTGGTTCGAACCACCGTTTATTAATTACAAAGAATGAGAATTGAAAATGACTTTATTCCACAACATGAATTCAATGAGTGAGTAACAAACAAAGAAATCGTGAATTTATATGTTTTTCCGTCGACCATTCATTTATGATGTATTTTAACGCACTAAAAATCGTTGATTAATGACCCCTGTTAATGAATGATTTTCTATTAATCAACGATTTGCTTATATGCAACCCAACATACATTGCTCTTATACATTTTATATTGGTTAGTACTATCTGTCATTATTTATTTGTCAATTTTCAAATAAAATTTCAGAAAATGTTCACATGTACACCAGTTGTCACTCAAAACCATATATGGTCAGGTGGCGTAATGGTAAAGTTCACCTGACATGCAACACTGAGGTCGAGGGTTCAAAACCCACCGAGGGTAATTTTTTTTTTATTTCAATTTGAAAATAAATAATAAAAAATAAAATAAAACTACCACTGAGAAAAATTAAACTAACTTTTAGTAGAGTTAATATAAATAGGAAATAGTGATTGTTTTTTATCGTAACGTTAAATAAATAAACATTGAAAGTGAGATATCTCTATTTTCGAAAACTACTGTCGACGGAAAAGTTTTGTAACAAACTCGTGAATTAAAATAGCGATTAACAATCTCAAACATTAACGCGCTCGCTCCGCTCACGCGTTAAATTATCTCGATTGTTAATCGCCCTTATTAATACACTTGTTTGTTAAATAACCATTAAAATGCTGGCGAAGCTGCTTGGTAGTTGGAATTGGATATCCGTGGCTCGGCTCCGTGGGATTGTCCATTTAGCGGTTTTCCTGGGATGTAACCTGATTTGCTTGGGAAGGTTACTCTGGATGTTGGATATAACAGCTCCTCTTATATTAGAAGAGTTGGTGCTATGCAACAACTTTCAGGGCTCCTCAGACGGGGGTTGCTTAGGCGCCTGCGTTTAGATCGAAAGATTCGTTTGGTACCTGTTCTTGTAAGTTTGGTTTTCTCCTCGTGAAAATGGTTGGAATCCTTTGGAACGGTCTGAATGGTTTAGTCGGAGGAAGCGGCGAAACGTCGTTCAGTTTGTGCCAATTTTAGTTTCCTCCTACACTTGCAGATGAGGAAAGGCCTGCCAAAAATATGATTGGAATCATGGTGGTATATGTAAACCAAGAAATATTCTTCTCGACGAACGGTCTCTGAATTAAGTCTTCCAAAGTTTTGGAGTAGCTTATGTTTGGCAATGTCCAAATCGTCGATGTTGAGATCGTCTAACTTGAGTGGCTTTAATTTTGGAAGTTTTGACATTTATACGGAATCGAAATTGGATGTTTTGAATTGATATAGCCGATACTTGATGAAAATCCATGTTAATATCTATAATGAAACTACAGTTTAAATGATTTTCACATCAAAAGGGTTTACAAAACCACGACAATTGTTTCGCTTTACAAAAGCTTCTTCAAGTGGTAAAGATACACTAAATTACTTATTTGCTATGTTACTTTAAATACTTATCTAAAATTAATTAGGGTACGGTTGTATACCTGACTACTAATAAATTCACAATAAGTTCCTTTACATTTCTATTAATTAAATCTAACGTTTCCAGGAAAACAAATTTATGAGTGGTGACGCATTTAATTCAAGTTGGTCATTAAGCAAGTACTGAGAATTTTTCCATTTATTAATCTCCATACTTTCTAAAAGATTCAGCTTTTTACCTTTGTTTTCGACATGAAGGATTTCAAAATCATTGTCGAAAATATGGTTTTCGATTAATAAATGGTTAGCATACGTTGAATTTGTTTTCCCGTTTACAAAACTACTTCTGTGCTCTGCTAGGCGTTGTTTGAAGGTTCTACCAGTTTGTCCTAGATAAAACTTAGGGCAACTACCACAGTTTAATTTATAGACTCCACACTTTTCTTGTTTTTCCACCCTATCTTTATTGTTTTTAATATGTCTGCCTAAACTATTGTCTGTCTTGAATGCAATATTTAAACCTTGCTTTTTTAAGAAATTACCTATTTTATTGCTTGGTTTACCGATATATGTAATTGTTTTGAACCTTTGGTGGTCTTTTGTATAAAAAGCTGAATCTTTTAGAAAGTATGGAGATTAATAAATGAAAAATTTCTCAGTACTTGCTTAATGACCAACTTGAATTAAATGCGTCACCACTAATAAATTTGTTTTCCTGGAAAGGTTAGATTTAATTAATAGAAATGTAAAGGTACTTATTGTGAATTTATTAGGAGTCAGGTATACAACCGTACCCTAATAATTTTAGATAAGTATTTAAAGTAACATAGCAAATAAGTAATTTAGTGTATCTTTACCACTTGAAGAAGCTTTTGTAAAGCGAAACAATTGTCGTGGTTTTGTAAACCCTTTGGATGTGAAAATCATTTAAACTATAGTTTCATTATAGAAATTGGATGTGTTTTATAAGTGACATTCGAAATTTTTGATAATTGAGAATTGGCTGGAACTTTAGTTATTCTAATAAAAGCACTGCATTCTATCTTTAATTTAACTATAGAATTACTATACACGATTTCAGTTTTTGAGTTAATTTTTGGGCAATTTACAGTCATATGTTCAGGAAGGATCACTAGCCAAAGGTTGTTTTCGAGTTTTTGCATGGCTGAAAACTAGCGAACTTCTGCAATTTTGCGGGATGAGTTTATTGTTTTTGGAAATTTGGGCTTCACAAATCCAGTTATAGTCAATGGGGTATGCGAACATATCGGAACACAGTTCAGCTTAATACGAAAGCGGTTTGCACTGTTTCAAGTTCGTCACTGGTATGAACATTAAAGAATCTTCGTCTTTCGCGATATATTTTTGAGAAATTGAAAGAATGTGGTGAAGGCCAGTTCTGTATAGGGTATAGATTTGGGGTTCAATGACTGGAATTTTGAGGATGAAAACAATATTCGAATTGGTTTGAAAGGCTTCCAGTTCTATGATTTCGAGATATTGGGCTATGTTGGAAAGTTTTGGTGGGAGCGGAAGGTTGTACCTTCTCAAATTTTGGGAAATTTCTTGCAAAGCTATAACTATTTTATCTGGTCTAATAATCGAAGAGTCAGAAGAGTGAATAATATTTAATCGGGCGAAGGTAATTGAATCCAACATATCGTTAATGTTTTCTTCGAGGAATAAAAATCTCTCCATTAACTTTTCGCAAATATCGAAGAATTTCAATTTTGCTTCGATTCAGTTTATATTATCGCCCAAATTATTGATGAAACCTTCCACTATTTTTAGGTTATGATTGAGGGTCTCCTCATCGATACGCAATTTTTGAATGGTGTTATTGAAATTATGGATTACATATGCTGTTACTGAAATTTGATTTTTCATCAAATTTTCTAATTGGTGTGCATCGCTCTTTAATCTATCGAAACAGTTCGTGTAATATACACCATCAGCCGCATCTAAATTGCCTGTGATTGATTTTGAAAATACTACCTATACCATTGATAAGGCCTCTTTTGTACCTTTTAGTATCTAAAACATTTCTACAAGAAGACTGATATAAGTTTTCACTTCAGAGCGAAATTCTTTCATACTTTGACCAGTGAATTGGGTTGTATTACCGAGAGTTTCTAGAATTTTGCGATTATTTTCTTATGTGTCTTTAAATACTGAAATGTCTTTGTTCACGAGTATAGTCCATTTGTCGTTGGTGAGTACGATGTTATTGTTTTCATGGTAGTAAACGCCAATAGTATTATTGATTGATTGGATTTGTTATTGACATACTACTGATCCGAACAGCAGCGGTAACCTGAAAATAAATCAAACTTCAGTGTAGGGCTTCATACGATCGAAGTTTACTTTTGATCTTCGACCGGTTCGGGGTTTCAATAGAATAGGTGAATTTTGATGTAGTTATTCGATTATGAAGGGGCCATTAAATTTATTCTGTAATTTATCGTTGATCTAGGATTCTTTGACGTATACTTTTTGGAATACTTGATAGTTTGGGGTTTCTCCGGATACGTTTCGGTCAAATTGAATTTTGGCTTTTTGCTTTTGTTTCAAGATGCTTTCTTGAGCAAGTTTATAGAAATGAGAAATTTTGTTATTCAGGTCTCTTATATATTTGGTGATCATTGTTAGTTGCATGGAATTGTTCATTGAAACATTTGGACCACCTATAGATAGGTCTCTGCAGACAATAACTAACTACCCTATACTGATGAGGGCAAGAACCGAGAAATCGATCTTCTATAGGTGGTCCAAATGCATTTCCATGCAACTAGCAATTGCGGAGACATCCTTGTAGGACTCTGCACGGAAATTCATTAGATGTAATTCAAAGTTCGTCGTGGTATTAGCCAGGAAAGTAGTTGTTTTCTGATGGATTTTCGACCCAATTATTCCTATTGTATAGGATTATGGCAATAAGCGTCGTTCTGGTAGTGCAGGACATCTTGTTTCTCTCTTGACAAGCTTATTGTGAACAATGCAATGCAGATTCCTCTATTTGTATTTCTGGTTAAATTAGTCATGCAAGTTGCTTTGGTTGAGGGGCTGGAGTTTAGAGTGTCTCAGCTTCTGCCTTTACATGGAGAGTTTGCTGAATCATTTGTTGCAGACATTAGTTATTGCCTGCAGAGAACTACTCTATACTGATGGGGGCAAGAACCTAGAAATCGATATATAGGTGGTCCAAATGTTTCAATGAACATTTCCATGCAACTAGCAATTGCGGAAAAAGGGAGAAAGATCAGATAGTATTTTCTGTTAATATATGCCCATTGACAATAATCTATTTTCATGACTATATTTCCTTTATTACTATTTACATAAATGTTTTTGTTTCAATGTTGTTGACTGTCAGACTTTGAAAGAATAAAAAACCATTTCTTGAGTTCCAATCTTTTTTATTCATTATGTTCTGGTTATGGGCCCCAGCAGAAAAGGATATTGAAAAATATGGTATCAGTCCTTTCAGTACTTGGAAATTTCGAGTTGAAACGATTCTAGAGAAATATGATGTTTTGAACTGTCTCACTGAACTTCCACCAGCAGAAGAAGGAGAAAAAAGGCATTGGATAAAAAGGACAGTAAAGCTAAGTCAATAATTGATTAGTGTGTTGCTGATACACATTTAGAATATGTTCGAGAGGAAGTAACATCTAAAGAAAAATGGGATAAGCAGGTGTCTACATTTGAAAGAAAAGGTGTTTCTAATAAACTTTTCATGTTAAGAAATTTGCTGACGATAAAGTATGATGTGGAGATTTCAATGGAGACCCATTTAGTCAGATTTGATGATATTGTGCAACAAATCAAATCGGCCGGAGGAAAGTTGGAAGAAGATATGTTTTAATAATAATAATAATGGGTCTTTATTTTTTATAAACAATAGGTCACCATACACGATTACTCTTGGGAGGCGATGTTCAACATAGTTGTTCTTCCACATAACCCCCCCACCAAATAACAACCAGATAAGAGAAAAAATCATAATAGGTACTAAATATAATGATAACATTAACAAAAAAATTACTTATTTGTTTTTCAAAGAGAAAAAAATAAAATAGAAATTACAAATCATCAGCTATATGTAAGTATAAGTATGGAAATAGTACAAAAATAACTCTAACAACTAACAACTAATTAGTTCTCAAAAACAGTAAGTGGGATTTCATATGTTCTCGGAAAAAGAATAGTATATTTTTGTTTTGTATGTATTCAGGAACAAAGTTGAATATTTTTACTGAAATATATGAGAATGATTTTTGAAACGTAGCGATGAAGTGGACAGGTATATTGTATAGATTACAAGTTCTAGTAGGTCGACTATGAGTCTGAAAACCTTCAATCAGCTTAGAATAGAGATACCTCGGGGCATGAGTCCGATTGATCTTATAGATACGACAAGCCATGTGGAGGGTGAATATTTCATCAAGACTGAGCTAGTTTGATCTACGAAACATATTGTTAATGTGGTCATATTTCCGTAGGCCAAAACAATATCTTATGCACAAGTTTTTTTATTTTTTGTAAGCTTTTTTTATCTCTGTAGAACAGAGCAGGCCAATATACCATATTACAGTACGCTAAAGATGACAAAATTAGAGAATCATATAGTTTCAATTTTAACCCGGTACTCAGTAGGTCACGGTGCATATAGAGCAGTTTAAGTTTTCCATAAGCTTTCTGTACAAGAGAATTCACATGTCCACTGAACTTTGATTCATTGTCCATATAAAGGCCCAAACTTTTGCATTTATCTACTGCTTCTAATATTGAATCATTGATTTTGATTTCAAATAGCGGGTTAGCAGCAAGAGCCTCTTTATCTTTACCAAAAATCATGAATTAAGTTTTGTTTTCATTAAGAATGAGGTCATGCACATTTGAGAGTGCAGAAATGTAGCTCAAATCGGAGTTTATTCTTTCGCAAGCAACATGCACATCCTTTATTGAAAATGATAAATACAGTTGCGTGTCATCCGCATATTGATGAGTGGTACAAAATTCTATACTTTGTGGAAAATCCGTAGTGTATATAGAGAACAGAAGTGGCTCTAGAATACTCCCTTGGGGTACCCCTCGCGTAATTCTCCTACTGGATGAGACCAAATTTTCATCAAGCAATATTTTTCGATAGCGATTAGGTTATTCCTGAAAAACTCAACAACGCCTTCACTGATACCAAAAAATTCAATTTTGTTACACAGGAGTTCATGGTTTATGGTATCAAAGGCCTTACTGAAGTCCAGTAGAACCAACACACTATTTAATTTAGAGTCTTGTGCTCTGAATAAATCATCTGTAACATGAGCAAGGGCGGTAGTTGTACCGTGGTAACCATGAAAACCGGATTGTGTAACAGCTAATATATTATTATTCTCTACGTATTGTTTCAATTGGGTAGAAATAATTTTCTCTAATATTTTAGATAATGTTGGCAATATACTTATTGGCCTGAAGTGTGAAATTTCGGAGGGACGATTATTTTTTGAAACCGAAATAATATGAAAAAATTTCCAGGAAATACACCATGCATATAGCAAAAGTTAACTACGTAAGTTAGTATTACATTGAGGTGAGGGAAGACGAGAAGTAACATTTTCAAATTGATATCATCACTCCCTTTCCCATTAGATCTGAAAGAATTAATAACTTTTTCGACTTCCTCGACATTATTTGGATGAAAAAAGAATGTTTTCCGCAAATCGCTAGGAAATTTTGACATTCCTGTCAAAATTTCTTGAAGAAAAAGTCAGGACTTCCTTACTGTAAGGAAATGATATTTCCGTACAGTTGTTAGTGTTCTACATAAATGATTGAAAACACATTGCTTATAAGGAATTAATTTATATTTTGAAAACATCAAGTCATTGCTGAATACATTTTTAAGATCAATTTGTTATATTTACAGTAATTTGACAGTTAGTACAATTATTGAACATTGGAGGAACACTGTTAGAACTATGAGAAACATTTTGGACAACATGCGGGGTGGTAGGGTTATTTTGTTGAATATTTTGTACAGTGAAAATTTTATTTGCCACCTCAACCTTATTGTTAAGCGATTCTTCGATATATCCTTCAGCAACGTTTGATGACTTCCATCCGCCATGCCTCTTTAAACTAGTTATGTCGGCACCAGAGTCAACCAATATTGTTGCAGAAGACCGACGAAAGCAGTGACCAGTATATTCTGTCGGATTTACCAAGTTCAAATAAGTAGCAACTATTTTGGGCATTTTTCTAAATTGATGAATTCCTACCACTTGTCTACAACCCTTTCCGCTTTGATATTTAAAGAAAAATCGGTCACTGTTCATATTTTCTGGTCTTAACGAAACATACTTTCGATAAACATTCAAGTAGATCTGATTAATTACAAATGATCTTGGTTTGTTGGTTTTCGAATCAGGTATGCTGATTAAAAGCTTAGATTCTAGGTCTTCTATATCGTGTACAGTCATTCGGACTATCTCATCCATTCTACAGGCCCCAGAAATACCAAATATTACAGCCACCTAAAAAATAAACAAAGGTATAATCTAAATAGAAATTAAAACCTTGTAAATTACCTTAATCATTAAATTTTCTTTATCTGGAGCTTCCTGGATAAATTTTTCAATTTCTTCCTTCGTTAAAATCTTAGATTTCTTTGCCCTATAACCTTGAGCTTGCCGTTTCAATAAAGAACGAAGTTTTGAGTATGTAGATATATCTACATTGTGTTTAATTGCAAGGGTTGACTTCAGCATTGAATAATTGGCCCATAATGTTGAAGATTTCATCTTTAAACAAAGGTCTAGGAAGTATGCCATTACAACATTTTCTGAGAAAGAACTCGTATTTTTACTCATGCGATAATCCATAAAACGTCTGTATGCATTTTCGTACTTTTCTCTTGATTTCTTTGGCAATAATTCTAATGAAGCAGTATTCACTGCCTCAACCAGCTCTGGAGGAGTCCCAGGAATGGAAATTTCATCATCACTTATCATTTTACTTTCGAGAACAGCAGCAATTAAATTTATAAACGTCAAGTTTGACAATTCAACCTCAATACGTTTCCATAGTAGCCCAAGTAATTTTATTAGGAATTTCAAAGCACCATTTATTTGGGAATAAAATTATCGCGTTTTTTTTTTAAATCAATCAATATCTGTCGAATTTTAAACGATTTGCGGAAAAATAGTATGTTTACCTCGTAGGAAAAGCCACATTCCTGGACTCTGTGTTGCTAAGTCTCGGCTTGCGCCTCGACTTAGCAATCTTCACAGTCGCCCAGGAATGTTAAGCTTTTCCTACCCGGTAAACAATGTACTAATCATGCTCACTGACGTCAACATGGTTGTATATGCTCAACAATTCTAAATCAATAACATCAGTTGTATGTGGGATATTATTAATGAAATAATCATTGAAATCGTCAGCGTTCTTAAGATTATGAGATATTTTTTTTCTGGTTTGATATTGAGGTAATCCAATGCTTTCCAGAACTCACTAGGGTTAGAATTTGACTTATATTGAAGGTAAGTCCTCTTTTCTGATTTTACTGCCATATTAACAATATTCTTCAGCTCCTTATAATAATTCCAAGATGCTTCCGATTTATTTTTTTTATATTTAGCAAAGGCCTTCTCTTCAGTTTCAAGTTTCGAGTTTCAAATTATAAAGCCAAGGCGCGGCGGGTTTACCTATTCTCGCAGTTCTGGATGGCGCATGAATATCAAATATACCTATCATATTGTTATTACAAAAATCAAGTATATTATCGGGGGTAATACCACAAGAGCTCAGATTTAGCCGGATATTTTTTGTGGTTGTTTTCGAATTACTTTCATTGGCAATTCAACGAGAGCTGTTTTGACAAAATCACGAGAGCGTAGCTCGAATGATTTGTCAGAACAAATAGAGGTAAATTTTACCTATAGGAAAGTAAGTATGAGAAAACCACCGTAAAAAATGTCCCGCTAGATCTGAGCTCGCGTGGTATTTGTTGAGACAATCCCATGAATAGAAAATTCAATTCAATTAAACTTCACTTAACAAACTGAAAGAACAATAAGTAGGAGAATAATGTTTAGAAAGAACCAAATCCAAATCTCGACAAACTTGGGGTTTGTGTGCTTGGGCATTCTTCACCAATTGTAATGAACCCATTAGGAACTGCTGAAGCAAAGTTCTTCGAGCCTTTGAGGGCTTGTCGAACATCTTTCAAGCTTATCGGTCTGCGCAGATGTCTCAAATACAACAGAGCATGCATTATCGCTATGAATTATATCTAGGGAGCTCACTGCTCTTGTAGCAATGCAAAAGACCATCCCTCAATTCAGCCATCCACTCAAAGCGTCTGTTGTTATAACGGTTGACATTTGGCAATAGACCGTTTCGGCCCCGCCACCTTGCGTTTCACCACTATGCCGTGGTCGTTCCTCGTTATATGGGGACCGAATATGTCGCTTAACTGAGGAGTTAACTCACGTCCGACACCGAAGGGAAAGTCATATTCTTTCTCCCGGATGCGCGTGAACTGTTAGTCCGATTTTGCATCCTTTGCTCGGGTAAGTGGTGCCACTACTAACCAGGGCCTCAGGTGTTAGTTGGCCACCTTGCCTATTTAGTATTATTATTATTATTATTATTATTGAAATACTAAATGTTGCTTATCGATTATTGAGAATGTTAGCCAACAAATAAGACAGATGATATGTATATATATATATATATTTGTTTCAGTTTGCTGGTTGGTGGCGATTGGTATTTGGTGTATCATCTGCAGTTCTTTTAGTCACTGCTACGTTTTTCATGGTTATGGGAAGCGGTTCTGTACAAGACTGGAATGTTCCTGGCGACGAAGAATCTGAAGCAGAACCTGAAGAAGAACCATCCAGGCTTGAATCTGTACTAGAATAATAAATTTTCTTCAAATTGTTAAATGAGTGTTATACAAGTTATACATACCTATGGTATTTTTTTTAAATAACTTATTGACGGAATTAATCAGAAAATGAACCTGAGAGTCGCTTTCTGCTTTTATCATTTGAAAAAGGCATACTCTTTTTTTTGTCTCTTTTATTAATCTTTGTTGGATTCATCCCGAGAATCATCACAAATGAAACGACCTGACTCAACTGGGTCGAAATTCTCGAATCGCTTCCACTAAAAATTAAATATGTAATATGTAGAATGTGTTTCAGAATCTTCAAATGTTCGATCAGATTAATTGCTTTTGAGTTTACTATCTGGCTCAGTCTGAATGAACCGATTGCTGCACGGGTTAATTTCTAGGGTTCAGAAACTTAGTTCTATAAATCTTAGCTCAAGTATTCTTCCTTATTTCTAATCCAATTCTCTATTTCCTTCAATGATCAGTTATCTTTCACTATGAAATACAGTCAGTTAATTTTCAGTTCACCACAACAATTCAAGATTCACCGTGGGTTAGGTGAATCTTCTTCAGTGACTGTTCTTACCGCTAGCGGTTTCTTGGTGCCCAGCCTAGGTAACTGTCATATACTATAATTGTACTCCTGGTCTCTCCAGATTTGTTCAAAACACTTTCTAAGTGGCGGCGTGGTGCATTGGATGAGCATCCGATTCATACGCCGAGTATCCATGAATCGATTTCTGGCTGGGGCAAGAATTTTTTATTGAATAATGGTAGTGATTGAATTTGAGTGGTCCATCATTCATTGTTGAGTAAGGTGGCATATGGAGTTGGTAACAAAGCCTACAAAAACACTCCTGCTGAAGAACCTCGGCCAATGCCCATTGGACACATGTCGATTAAAACAGTTACTATTACTTAACTACCCTCTACAATTTCGTATCAAGACTGTTTTCATAGGAAATACCAGAGGTGTATCGGTGACTGTCGAAAGACAAATTAATGTGTTACTGTGGGAAGCTGAAAACACTTGCGTAGAATAAATGAAGAGGGATTTTTTGTATAAAAGTGTATAATTTATTTAAAAATGTAAAGCGCTTTCGACTTTCGACATCTTCAGTGTTCCCTGAAAGTAAATACTCTGTGTGAGAAATTCTTGAATTTGAAATTATTTTTGAA
This sequence comes from Chrysolina haemoptera, assembly GCA_958298965.1. Lineage (NCBI taxonomy): Eukaryota > Metazoa > Arthropoda > Insecta > Coleoptera > Chrysomelidae > Chrysolina > Chrysolina haemoptera. Next base: position 17,125,405 of record OY282603.1, read on the forward strand.
AATTAGGTTAAAAAATTTGGAATTTTTTTAAATTTTTTACGATTTTGAGATACACATCATGTTGCAGTCTGTAGATTGTGCTGGTGGAAAGGAGGCATTTTTATTTATTTTTTTGGGACGGAAACGTGTGCTAGAAAAAATAGGCCCGTATCTCCAAAGTTACTTGGGACCACCAAAAATTTCGTATCCTAGATTCACTTCGTCTACTCAGAGCATATTATTCTCCGCCATAGTTTTTCAAACTATAATTTTTTTCATTTATTTCTAGAATGCCATGCCTAAACAACACATTTAATGTTCATGCAAAAGTTCTACCATTAAAAACTGTTACTTAATTGAACAACCGAGTGTATTACCGACATTTTCCAATGGATATTCCATTAACCGAAACTGCTATAATATAGAAAGCCTCTAGTAAAATTATCACTGAAAATATGAAAATTATATACAATATACAATAAAGAAAACGAATCGCTTTTTCGATTCCTGTTATTTAAAATATGAAAATTTTTTAGACTGTAACCGTATCGCCTATTTGTGATCTATAATACAATTATTTGTCCCATTACATTGTTGCCAAGAGATCTGTCGAATGCGAAATTGATATTTAATATATTTGGATGATAGATGCAAAATGGAAACTAGATATACACGTTGTTATATTCGCCTGAGAGCGCCACTGCCAAACGAGGTAGCGAAATCCGGAACTAATTTATTCAAAATATCAAAAAAAGAGACTGACCTCAAACTTTGCCAGATGGTGTTAAATGAGGCACTGGGGCGATCTACACGAGAAGCGATATGCAGTATCGGAAAGTTTTTATCTTGGGTATGGTGGTTTTATGAAAGCGTGAAGAATAGCTTGCTATTATGTTGAGAGAGCATTACAATTTCTCCTCAACTCGATCGAGGAAGGGATATCAACGTGAGCTGTTAATTCGTCGGACGAGGTAACAGGAGAGGCGCGCGGTAGTGCGTCCCATTTATGTGGTATTATCATATGATTGCGTTCCTTGTTGCACACGTAGATTTCTGTCTATACCTTAGATGAAAAGTTTCCGATAATGTACGTATAGCGGTGCTATTCCTCCGTATATAGCACCGGAGGACCTATTAAATGCAAATTGTCTATTACCGGAGAACTCATCTACTGTGGTATATATATATATATATACAGTGCGGCTTTTTATAGTCCCCCCCCTGTTAACTTTTGAACGGTTTGCTGTAGAGAGATAAAAAAAACTGTATCGAGGGTTTCACCGATACTACTTTTTGAAATATAACGCATTGTGATTGCTCGATAGATGGCGCGGGGGGGCACAAAAACCTAATTTTTTTAAATAGCATGGGGGGTCGAGTGACACATCGTTGAAAAGAGAATTGGATTCTCTTTTCAACCATCTATTTTTTTTTAAATTTCGTTGACAGGTTTTTTCACAATAAGCATTTGAAGTGTCAAGTGTAAGAGCGGATCTGAATTCGTTTCCTTACCTTACCTCAATACCTTTTGAAGGGTTTGATGTGAAATAATGGGACGGAAAATATTTTGGGTGGTATTAAAATAATAATGTTTGAAGAAAAATACCTTAATTCTTCTAGTGATTCACAATTGCAATCAATACCACGAAATACGGTCAATAAAGATAACTCACAACATTAATAATTATTCATTTTGAATTCCTTTCAAAGCTTAATCAGGTATTAGGATATCGAAATTATACCCATTTCATTTATTTTTGATGACAAAAGTAATAACAGGTACTACGAAAGGACTATTTATTGGATTTGTTTGAATGACAATAATTAATTAGTTACCTATAAAAGTACAATGGATTGATGAATTATTGTATTCATATTCACTGAGGAGTTTTGTCTACTTATAATTATTATTTACTTTGAATATTTGATATCATCATGGTTCGTATACGTCCTTTCGAACAAAAAATTGAAGCAATTTATAATTTTGGTGAGGCCCATCGGAACTACCACGAAGCGGAGAGAATTTTTAATGAAAAATTTCCTGAGCATCCTATAACTCGGAAATATTTGAGGGAACTAGTTAAAAAATTCAACAGAACTGGCAGTATTCGTAGGAAAGGTGGAGCTGGTTGAAAATCAATTCCGGAAGAGACAAAGGTTTCGATAATTGCCGAAATGGTGGTAAATCCGTAACAAAGTACCTCTCGTGTAGCAAGTACGATTGGGGTCTCAACAGCTACAGTAAAAAAATATTTGAAGAAACACAAGTTCCATCCATACAAATTAGTAATGTTACACCTACTCACAGAAGACGACCCAGACCGAAGAATGGAATTTTGTGAAATTATGGACAAAAAGATAGCTAGGAACCCCAATTACATTAGGAATATTTGTTTTTCAGATGAAAGTACCTTTTTTTTGAACGGAAATGTGAATACACAAAATGTGCGATACTGGAGTGATATGAATCCCCATATCTTTCGAGAAGGTCACACACAGTTCCCACAGAAAGTAAATGTGTGGGCTGGAATTCTGAGAGACCATATTGTAGGTCCCTTATTTCTGGAAGAAAACTTAAACGGTAATTTGTACCTGGATTTACTAAGAGATACGGTTGAAGCACTCATACTTGGAATATTAGAAGAAAATGAGAACGAATTTCAGGAACACATCACCTTCCAGCAAGATGGGGCCCCTCCTCACTTCCAACGTCAAGTTCGAGAGTATTTGGATGTAACATACCCTATGAGATGGATTGGACGTCGTGGACCAATCGAATGGCCGACACGATCACCAGACCTTACACCTTGTGACTTCTTTCTGTGGGGATACGTCAAATCCAAAGTGTATGAGCAACAATCCAACTCTTTGGAAGAACTTAAAGAACGAATAACACGGGTTTGTGCTGATGGTATAACTGCAGACATGTTGAATAATGTTCGGCAGGAATTTGTGAATCGAATTTTTTATTGTCAAGAAGTATTAGGTGGACATTTCGAACACCTGCTTCGTTAATTGACAACAATTTTGCTTCTAATTATTTAAATACTACATGTCATAATAGTTTGTTTTCTTTTTGTTACATTGACACTTCAAATGCTTATTGTGAAAAAACATATTAACGAAATTTAAAAAAAATTAGATGGTTGAAAAGAGAATCCAATTCTCTTTTCAACGATGTGTCACTCGACCCCCCATGCCATTTAAAAAAATTAGGTTTTTGTGCCCCCCCGCGCCATCTATCGAGCAATCACAATGCGTTATATTTCAAAAGGTAGTATCGGTGAAACCCTCAAAATGGTTTTTTTTTATCGCTCTACGTCAAACTGTTCAAAAGTTAACAGGGGGGGGGGACTATAAAAAGCCGCACTGTATAATGTAAATAAGATATATCTGAATCTTCTTCTAATTGAACATTCAAAGGAAGTCTCGAAAAAAAATCGGCATCATTGTCTTTCGTATTGATATATTTGATTTCATACTGGAATTGTGCTAAAAGTAACGCCCACTGTTGAAAACGATTTGCTGTTAGTTGAGGTATCCTCTTAACGGGTGAAAACAATGCAGTTAAAGGTTTATGATCTGTAACTAAAATGAATTTTTGCCCAAATAGATATTGAGTAAATTTTTTCACGCCAAAAATAATAGCAACTTAGAGTTTGAGACGCATAAGCAATAGGTCTCTCTGTGCCATCATCAAAAATGTGTGAAATGACCGCACGTACACCATACGATGAGCTATCAACGACCAATTTAATAGGTAATTTGGGATTGAAATGTACTAGTACTCTAGCTGACGATAATATTCGTTTAATATTGATTAAAAGTTTGATTTTGTGGAGGAAATCCAGTTCTTGACATAATTTTTTGGGTTTATCACCTTCCACAATCTGAAAATGAAAAATTTTTTTAATCCAAAGAAATCTGTACAAGTGTAGAAGGGCAAATTAATTAATTTGCCCGATAAGTTACTGCGTTCACAAGACTGCTGTCTTGAAAGAAATTAATTTTTGTCAGTAACGTACCCTACACTGAATTTGCCTATCTGAAAAAATGAGATCGAATTAACAAAGAATACTTCTCTTTTTTTGAAAACTGTTGACGTTTCGGAGGCTGTATCTGCCTCCGTTATCAAAACTTTTTAGAAAGACGCTGAGAAAACTGAATTTGAATTGCGATTTTGGTAATAAGACCTTTCTTTGACAGAGTCAAATGAAATCTGTCATACATTCTTTTGATTGACATTTGGTATCTTGATACATAGGGTGTTCGGTATCAATCAATCACCATTCTATTAGTTCTTATTTCATCTCTGAGGAGGGGTAACCAGGTGCGGTCCATTTCGATGGAATTGGTTGAGAAGCAGTTGTTCGATAAAAGAATGCACGCAGTTTCCTTCAACTTCCTTTTTTCTTGATTTGATTCTCTCAATAAAATTTTGGTATTATTCCATTCCATCATATGATCGCCATCAGATGTTAGAATATGTTCGGATATTTTCGAACCCGTTATTTTTCGATTTCTGATGTAACTTTTATGTTCTTCCTGGCGCACAATCAATGGTCTTGATGTTTCACCTATATAACTCTTACCACACGAACAAGGTATGTTGTAAACACAATTTTTTGAACATTCCCAGCGTTTTTGGGTTTTGTAAGTGTGAGTATTGATCTCAATGTATTGGTTGTTTTAAATGTTGTTCTTACATCATACCTATGGCCAATCCGTTTTATCTTTTCAGACAGTCCAGGGACATAAGGTATAATATTGTTTGTTGGATATGTATGGATATGTCGCATGTCTGTGTGTTGTGTTGTTCGATTGTAAAGTGTAGTACTATTTTCAATTTCATTAATGGTTTTTTCCACGAATTCATTTGGATAAGCATTTTCCCTGAGAACGGACTTTATAAAATTCAATTCTTCTTTCAACACAAAATCTGAAAGAAGAATTGAATTTTATAAAGTCCGTTCTCAGGGAAAATGCTTATCCAAATGAATTCGTGGAAAAAACCATTAATGAAATTGAAAATAGTACTACACTTTACAATCGAACAACACAACACACAGACATGCGACATATCCATACATATCCAACAAACAATATTATACCTTATGTCCCTGGACTGTCTGAAAAGATAAAACGGATTGGCCATAGGTATGATGTAAGAACAACATTTAAAACAACCAATACATTGAGATCAATACTCACACATACAAAACCCAAAAACGCTGGTGAATGTTCAAAAAATTGTGTTTACAACATACCTTGTTCGTGTGGTAAGAGTTATATAGGTGAAACATCAAGACTATTGATTGTGCGCCAGGAAGAACATAAAAGTTACATCAGAAATCGAAAAATAACGGGTTCGAAAATATCCGAACATATTCTAACATCTGATGGCGATCATATGATGGAATGGAATAATACCAAAATTTTATTGAGAGAATCAAATCAAGAAAAAAGGAAGTTGAAGGAAACTGCGTGCATTCTTTTATCGAACAACTGCTTCTCAACCAATTCCATCGAAATGGACCCCACCTGGTTACCCCTCCTCAGAGATGAAATAAGAACTAATAGAATGGTGATTGATTGATACCGAACACCCTATGTATCAAGATACCAAATGTCAATCAAAAGAATGTATGACAGATTTCATTTGACTCTGTCAAAGAAAGGTCTTATTACCAAAATCGCAATTCAAATTCAGTTTTCTCAGCGTCTTTCTAAGAAGTTTTGATAACGGAGGCAGATACAGCCTCCGAAACGTCAACAGTTTTCAAAAAAAGAGAAGTATTCTTTGTTAATTCGATCTCATTTTTTCAGATAGGCAAATTCAGTGTAGGGTACATTACTGACAAAAATTAATTTCTTTCAAGACAGCAGTCTTGTGAACGCAGTAACTTATCGGGCAAATTAATTAATTTGCCCTTCTACACTTGTACAGATTTCTTTGGATTAAAAAAATTTTTCATTTTCAGATTGTGGAAGGTGATAAACCCAAAAAATTATGTCAAGAATTCGTTTAATGTTATTAAAAGCCCTGTCGCATTCTTCCGACCTTCAATAAATTATAAAGAGGATGTAAATGAGTGGAGCTATTTTCAATGAATTCATGATAATAATTAACCAATCCCAGAAAATACTGCAATTCTTTGATATTTTTTGGTACTGGGGCATTTTTCACAGCTTCAATTTTCTTTGGACAAGTATGTGAACCCGTTTTGTCAACTATATAACCTAAATAACTCACAGATTTGCTGAAAAATTCGCATTTTCCTATAGCAATTGTCAAACCACTTGCTTCTAATCTTCCTAGTACTTGTTTAACCCTACTCAAGTGTTCTTCTCTACTCTTACGTGTAATCAAGATATCGTCGAGAAAACTCACTACCCCATCAATACCTTGTAGAATTTGTTCCAATAATTTTTCAAAAATAGCTGGAGAGCTTGCTATTCCATATGGTAACCTATTAAACATAAATAAGCCTTTAGTGTAGTAATAGTAGTCAACAACTTCGAATTATCATCTATAACTCCAACTGTAAATAAGCCTTTGTCAGGTCTTTTTTTGTAAATTCAATGCCACTTTGCAATTTTGTGAATAATTCGTCAATGTGTGGCAAGGGATATTTATCAATCAAAAGCGCTTGATTAAGTGTTACCTTATAATCTCCGCAAATACGCAAATACGCAAATACGCAATGAGCCATCCGACTTGAGGACATTGACTATGAGTAACCGGAGTGATTATACCACCTTTGACCATGCGATTCAATTCTATTTCCACCTTATTTCTTAATGCGAAAGGGAGAAGCCTAGCTTTACAAAATTTTGGATGAGACTTACCTCCATTGAAACATCCCATATTTTTTGAAAACACCTTGGGAAATTCTTTTTTTAGAGAATCAATAAAACTCTGCTTATCATCCGATAGACCTTCATCATATGCTAATTTATTAATCGATAACTCGAATAAATTAAAATATCTCTGCCTAATATTGGAGAACCACCATTTTTTACTACATACAGACTAACTTTATGAGTTATCGGTACTGAAATATATCCTACTGGCTTGATTTTTGACCCTGTATACCTCACCATTTCAAAATTTTATAAGTGTTAAATAATTTGAAACCATTTAGAAATTTTGATTTACTTAAAGTCAGGTGAAATTACTGAAACAGAAGCACCAGTATCAAATTCAAATTCCATAGCTTCATTGTGAGAAGAAGTACGTTTACCTGAACAATGTGAGTTAATTATATGAATACAATCTCTTTCGTCGTTTTCTGAATGATCATCCCCATTTTTTAAGTAATTGTATTTCAAATTCCTCTTGTCACAAACCGTCGCGATGTGGCCTTTAGCTTTGCATAAAAAACATGTTGCAAACTTGAACCTGCATTGACTGTTCGAATGATTTTTCTTTCCACATATATTGCATTCCAATGCCTTCCTTGGAATTCCTCATTTTCTCTGTATTTGTACTCCTTTCCCCCACCAGTTTTGACTGATTACGGCATTGAGTTGGATTCGGACTGCCCTCAGAGATCCTTGCTTGATTGTAGAATAAATTTTCCTGTATGATAGTTTCTTTCTTATTCAATGTAATTTAATGACTACATGCAATTTCAATAGCTTTTTCCAATGATATACTTGGTTTTTCTTCAAAAAGCCTATCCTTGATTTTACCTTCGTTAAAACCAATCACGAATAGGTCTGTCAACAACATCTGAAGTTCGCTTTGAAAGTCACATTTGAGTGCTGAACTCTTGAGACATGCTACCAATCCCTAACTGATTCATCTCAATTTTTAGTTGCATTATAGAAACATTGTCTTTCAGCAAAACTGCATTTGAAATAATTTGATAAGTTCCTTGAACGTCTTCTCTTCTGGGGAGTTACACAAATTTTACGTAATTTATACGTTTCCTCGTCACAGGATACTAATAAAATTGACTTTTTCTTAGTTTCATCTTCAATATCTTCTGCTATGAAACACTGCCTCAGTCTAGTCGAAAATATTTTCCAATCGGACTCTTAAATAGTCCCAATTGCTTCAGAAGTCCATTTGATTTGCTCTCTGCCATCGTGGATTCTTTAATAATTCTCGTCGCCAATTATTTGTGATGTATTCAAGGAAAATCCACAAATAAACTCAAAGACAGTTTATTTTTTATTTGACATACCGTACAAGGTGAAGTAACTCCTAACTAAGTGATGAATGAATTAATGAATAGATAATTACGTTATCTTAGTCTCACGTCTCTATCACTCACTAACGTCCGCGTCCTTTTGTGGACGCCTGCGAAGTGCACCGCGAACAATTCAGCCTTCTGAGGGTCCGTCGCTAGCCTCTCGTTTCCATTCCCCATGGCTGGAATCGGCGCGAAACGTTTCGATATTCGCTTCGTCATCCGCCACAGAACTGTCCCGGGGGTCTAGCTTTTCCAGCTTATCCTTCCACACCCTACCGTTAACATCGTTGATCAGCTCCGAAATCGTTCTTGCTAGTCTGCTTATATCGTTTTCGTATGCAGGGTTACGGGTGCAGTGCCATTTCTTTCGGATATTGTTTTTCAGAGTGATCAACTCCTTATCGTGAGGTGAAACGATATTCTGGTTACTCCTGAATCTTGTTAACGGTATGCTCACCTGTAACTGGTATATTTCTAATAAGGGCGAGGGTTAACTCCTCAATTTCATATTTTGAGATGTTTGACTTGTTCAATGTCATAGCACTGAAATGCCTTCAGAACTCTTTCCAATCAGCATTCCTGTGATCGTACTTTAACGTCGGAGAACGTTCGTCCATCCTGCACTTTAACCGAAATACTACTGGATCATGATCGGTAGTCATCTCATGGATGGCCTTGAGTTCACTCATATTAAGTCATATTAGTAATATTCTTGTTCACCACCAAGTCGACTATGGTTGGAGTAGTCCCGTTCCTGGGGTAATGTGTTGACTCTTTCGAGTGCACAATCACCGCATTGTTGTCCAAGGTGTATTCCCATAGCGTCTTGCCATTGGCGTTCGGCTGTAATGTCCCACTCCTCTCAGCTCGCCTTGCGTTGAAATCCTCCGTCAGCAGCACCTTTACCACTCGACTTATCCAGTACAGCTGTAATTTCAACAATGTAATAATTGATTTCGTTAAGAGATTGGATTGGAACGAAGCCTCGTGGATACTGGGCGACCTCCTCGCCTCCTTTCCACGCCGTGCGGGGCTCCGGCGTGGTCAACTCTTGGTACCCTAGCTATTCGTAGGACCAACATGGATAAGACCAAAACAAATAAAGGAAAATCGCGGGGAGTCACCCCAACCCATGATGCTCAAGAGCGTCCTGGCATCTCCTGTACACCGAGCTCACCTCGGGAAGCAGAGGGGGAGAAGAGAAAAAGGAGGAAAAAAGAAAAAAGAGAAAAAATCTTCGGAGCAAGCATCCGGCAAAGGTACTTTCTCCAAGAAACCTCCCAGGAAAAACTGGAGGAAATAAGATCTGCCATCTCCAGGCAAGCCTGTAGGTATCGATGATCGATGAGGGGCCTTAGCGGGGCAGGAGTAGGATGGTACCTGCGCTTCCTTGAACAGGGCCTGCCACCTGAGGAAGCAAGAAGGAAATCCGTCGAGAGGAAAAGGCCTCAAGAGTAACCTCCACAACAGACGCAGAAAAGGGGCCCCAAAACCCAAACGCCCCTCAACGTCCGGATGTTGAGAGGAGGAAGACTGAAGCAGGAGATAGCATCGCCACTGCTAAGCAAACTTGGCAAGCCACCAGTTATGCTGAAGCAGCGAGTACGATAAAAGTTGCAGTGCTTCCCAAAAATTACCCATGGGAGCGCTGAGTGCTGAGCAACTCACAGCACTTGAAGACGCCATAGTGCAGGAGATAGTGCTAGGTGCAGAGTGCAAACTCCACTTTCGCGAACAAAGAAGGTAAGGTGATCTGGGATGTCAGGTGTGACAACCCCATGATCAGGAATAATATTAATTATATCTGTCTTTTAGAATTCATGACGAGGGACTTAGTAGCAGTTCGGGCCAAGATCCGCACAAGGCACTCACTGCTCGACATAGTAATAGCCTCGCCAACGCGCACAACACTATCTGGAGCAGCACGGACAGCAATCAAAGAGGTGAGCAATTGTTAGAATTCATACTCGCGGCTAACCTGAACGTACTCAATGTGGGATGTGTCCTCACCTTTGTAACTAGGGCTAGGCAAGAAGTATTAGATTTAACGCTTGGCAGCCCGAGCATTAGTGGAATGGTAAGAAACTGGAGGGTCTCAGACGAACCCTCTTTTTCCGACCATCGAATCATTATGTTCAACGTGGCTTATGACACAAACAACCTTCATCCGGAATCCTAGAAACACAGATTGGGAAAAATGCATCACCAATTTAAAATGTAACCTGGAACAGATCAAGTTCAACGGCAAGTCACGTCGAATTTGTGCAGACCCTAGAGGCGGTTAACGGGGCAATTATGGATGCATACGAATCCAGTGGCCCCATAAAAGAAAAGAAATCACAAAGTGGAACCATTTGGTGAAACGAACACCTGTCAAATCTGAAATCCGAAGTCCGCTGGCTATTCAACAAAGCCAAGCGGGCGGAGATTGGCAGGGATACACCGAAAGGTTGACAAAATATAATAACAAAAAAATCAGGAAAGCCATGGGGAACAACTTCAGGAGCTTTTGTGTGACAATCACATCAAACCCTGCAGCAGCCAGATTACACAAAACTATGGCGAGGAGCAGAGAGCAAGGATCAATGTCACTCAGAAGAACAGATGGTACCTACACAGAGGATGAAGAGCAACGAGCTCTCCTCTTACTCGAAACGCACTTTCCAGGCAGCATACCATCTGAACCCGACAGACCACTGGAAGAACCAGGTAGAGCCAAACGAGAAGACTGAGAAGTAGCAAAAGCCATATGCACTCCCCAAAGAGTGAAATGGGCAATTGACTTCTTCCAACCATTGAAGGCACCAGGAATTGACGGTATATTTCCGGCCCTTTTACAAAAACGGCGAACGGAACTACTGCCGTCTCATAGAAAGAGAGCTAGAGAATTAACTCATCAAAAACCACAGTAGTACCATTCACTAGAAGAACAAAGTTTCAGCAACTAAGAACTGTTGGCCTCGACGGAGCAGACTTAGAATGACAGCAAGATGTGAAGTATCTAGGGCTTACCCTAGACTCAAAACTACTCTGGAACAGACACGTAGAAAAGATCGCTAATAAGGCAAAATCATCACTGATGGTGTAACCCATCAGTACTGCGATGGATGTACGCCATGATAGTGAGACCTTTGATCACCTACGGAGCAGTAGTGTGGCACGGCAGAACCAAGCTCGCCACAACGAAGAAAATCTTGAAGAAAGTGCAAAGACTAGAATGTCTTTGTATACCAGGAACAATGAGGTCGACTCCAACGGCAGCAATAGAGGTCATTCTGGACCTCACTCCTCTCCATATGGTAGGGAGAACAGCTTGGGAAGCAAACCTCAGGTTGGTTAAAGTCGGGCTCAAAGGGACAGCACACGTTGTAAGGAGTTCAACCTCCACCGACTGTGCACACCTTGCCGATCTCCCAACTGACGAAATTACCAGAAAATTTAGTTTCGAAAATTTTTTTCGAACGGAACTGAACACCAAGCGAGAATGGAACATATAATCCATTCGAGCACTGGGAAAGAATACATAACATGGTACACGGACTGGTCCAAAACTCTCGATGGAACTGGAGCAAAAGTCTTTGGGCCTTGCACCAAATACTCGGAATCCATGGGCCAGTTCCCCAGAATTTTTCAAGCAAAAATTCACGCCATAGAAAGGTGCATTCAGTTCAACCTCAACAGGAAATACCCGAACAAGGAAATCGGGATCCTATCCGATAGTCAAGCAGCCATCAAAGCGTTGAGCTCTTATAACATCAACTCGAAGATGGTTTGGGAATGCCTAGACAAACTTAATGATCTAGGCAGGAACAACAAGGTCACCCTTGCCGGAACCATTCTGCGGACTTGGAAAAACTTACTTCCAAGAAGAACTAAAAAAATCTGAAGAAGCACTGATAGCTACATACTGGCTAAGACTTCCAGGGCTGAGGCAGGCCAAAGATCTCCTCAGCAATTTTGGCAAGATCGAAGACACTGATTAACTGTTCTACGGTTTCGGCGTTCAATGTGTGTAAATTCATTTTAAATAAATGGGTAGAGTGAAAGTAATACTTCACAAAGATTTTTTACACAATACTAACATTTAATGCTAACAGCTGTTTCGACACACTGTGTCATCTTCTGAGCCAGTTATAAACTAACCTAATTACAGAAGGTCATCTCTTTAAATACTAAACGTAACATTAAGGTAGATAGAGGGAGGTATCAAGGGACATTTGGGAAAGTCTACAAGCTCAAGTGCGACGATTGCAATGCCTTATATATAGGCCAGACTGGTTTTAACCAAAGATTCGATGAACATTTGAGAAGTTACAGACTAAAAAATATATTGGAATCTATAGAAATCAAAAAACATCTTTGTAATAAAAACAGCTTAGTTCTGAATGATCAGATAGACCTGTATAATTCACCAATCATTAATAATGTTATCTGTAAGTTCTCAAATGCCCCTTGATACCTCTACCTACCTACTTTCATACTTTCCCAAATGTCCCTTGATACCTCCCTCTATCTACCTTAATGTTACGTTTAGTATTTAAGGAGATGACCTTCTGTAATTAGGTTAGTTTATAACTGGCTCAGAAGATGACACAGTGTGTCGAAACAGCTGTTAGCATTAAATGTTAGTATTGTGTAAAAAATCTTTGTGAAGTATTACTTTCACTCTACCCATTCATTTACGCTGATTAACCTCAGCAAAACTAGTCTAAAGACAGTCACGGGATTTCTAACGGGGCATTGTAGACTCAAAGAACACCTAAGGAAGCTAGGCTTAGAGGAGGACAGCACCTGCAGATTCTGTGTGGAACATCCAGAAACACCCCACCATATATTGATGGAGTGTTACGCTGTACATCATAAAAGATTGAATATACTGGGATCATACCAGCTGGGGCACAATAGATCTAATCAGGTCGCAGCGCATCAGTCACCATCCGTACCTACCAATACCAATACCAAATACACTGAAACATGACAGAAATAGTATATTGTGCAACTAGTGCGGAAAATAGAACATTTCATACGAGTTTGACAAGATGATGAACCACGAGCCGTGGGTGAGGGGTTCACCATCGTCTTGTCAAATGATTATGAAATATCTAGTTTCAGCACGAATTCGGTGCTCATGCGGAACGAATGCTTTAGTGAATAACGCACCTTTATGTTATTCGTTCTGTCAGAGCACGGAACCTTCTTGCATATGGAATTCATTACCTATGATATAGTCATCTCCGAAACTTCAAATTTACATCAGTTTCTGTCTTCTTATTCTTGGTTCCCACGATGTTTTCATTTTTCCTCACCTTCAACGGGATTTTTATATTATGTCAAGTGATTTGGATACATAATGCAATTTTGTACATTAGCAACAATAAAATTATATTCTACTCCATTATGTTTTTGTTACAGATCGTGATACCCGAAATAAACCAGTGGTATCAACAAATTGACTGCATATTTACCTTACAGTCACATGAAGAAAACATGTATTATGTTGAAGATTCCAAAACAACTTGATCAAGGTAACCTATAGCTGGGAATATGAAAAAATTCAACACTATTTTTGGTAACTTTGTTGCTAACATCCCGAAACAGATATTAGTATTCACACATGAAACAATTGGCAAATGATATGCTAATGCATTTATTGTCAGTAAGTTTCTTCGTCTGTGAAATGCGAATGGAATAGCTTAACCCCCAACTGTGGGAACCTAGGTTATAAAGAGAAGTAGTTCACTTGAGACATTCGTAGTTACTCTCACTTTTGTTTACCGCGTGAAACGTTTCAGTAGTGCTTTTTATAAGAATTGTAGTACGTGATATAAGTATTCCTTAGTAGTGCAGTTGCTGTAACTAGGATTCAGGTTACTAATCATAATGCGATTGTCAAAGGCGGTGAGTACTTGTTGTTTCATTTTGATCAATCTTATCCATTCTTTCTCCACAACTATTAAAGAATGTAGAATTACGACATCATTTTCAATAATAGAACATACATATTACATTCTTACTCTTGAGTTAGAATATTTATTCTGAAAAACTTAACTCTCAGGTATTTTCATTCCATAACTAGGTACGGTCTGAATTTTATAACACTGTTGTAGCAATAATAACATTATCTTTGACTGGCATCATAGTGACAAGATATGAATTGAAATGTCAAAATTATGAGAATGCGAAACTGGAAGAAAAATACGATTGTACTGTGAATTCTAAAGTCATATTTGATAACAGAATGGTAACATTCTCGCTCTTGATATTGAAAAAATATTCTACAACATTTGCTGTCTTATGCATTTTGCGTGAATTTCATTCAATCACTTGTATAAGAATAATATGCTGACATTGTTGTAGCAATAATTACGTTGCCTTGACTGGCATCATAGTGACAAGATGTGAATTGAAATGTCAAAATAATATTTCGTTGGCTTTCCATTTGATTATATGTAAAATTTTTGGTTGTGGAGAAAGCACAGTTTGTTACTCGGTTAGAATGAAAATTCGTTATGCTCGTGGATCCTCACGCTCGCTTTCAGCTCGCGCTAGGAACTTTCCACTCGCATCGGTTTTCGTTCTAACTTTGTTTCAGCATATATTATTCTCCTCAACCGTTACAGTATTTGCCAATTCTGAAATCATATTGATAACAGAATGGTAACATTCTCGCTCTTGATATTGAAAAAATATTCTACAGTCTTATGCATTTTGCGTGTATTTAATTCAATCACTTGTATAATATGTGAAATTTGTGGTTGTGGAGAAAGCGCACAGTCTATTACGCGTAGAATGAAAATTAGTTATGCTCGTGGTTCCTCACGCTCGCCTTTCGGCTCACGCTCTGGAACTTCCCACTCGCACCGAATTTTCATTCTAACCTTGTTACAGAATATGCTATTCAATCTGAGAGAGAATGTTAGTATTTTGTTATCAAATATGATTTCAGAATTGGCCAATTTTGTAACGTTTGTGGAGAAAATGCATTCCCGAAAGAAATGCTAAATGAAATCCTAGGACGACAATCAACAGGTACAAGATTGTTAAGAATGCCAGAGTTTTCAGTAACAAATTTAAAAATACATACCTTCCTACAAATACCGCTAATGTGTAAGTGATCTATATGGAAAAATCTCTATCAAAAAGTTGATTATAAGTACTAAAATGTTGTGACCAGCTTGCTTATTATTGTGCGTTTCTGTGAATATATCAAAGCAATTGATGATAATTGTCTATGTTGCTATGTCTTTTCCTACGCTTTCATGTCTTTTCCTACGTTTCCATCGCTGCACACTTTTTATTTTATTTAAACTTCTTTTGTACCCCGTCTAAACCCTAAACGATTGATTCAGTGCACTTGGTTTTCCTGAAACTTTCTAGAGTATTCATATTATACCTCATGCAAAATGTTTTGAACATATTTTTGTCCATTTCAGACTCTCAGAGGTCAAATTAACTCTTATTCAGTTATAAAAAACTGACGGGAATCCATGGACTGATAGTACATCCTTACCGTTTCCATTCACGCAGTTCAAAATTTCGCAAACATGAGACATTTTTGTATAAAATTTAATCAACATTTTCACATTGAAAGTACATGCAAAAACAGTTCTTTTTCCCAAAGGCTGAATGACAGTCTGTCGACTGTCAGACGTGACCGGTATGATTTGGAGTGGACATAGACCGGGACATGATTTTGGATTCGATTTTACTCAGTATGTCTTTTGGACAGTATTGTCCGTACACCCTCATAATAATAAGGCATGAATCAAAGAGCCGTTGTAGGTTCTTCATATTAAAAAAATATTATTATATTTGTTATTATTCGCGAACGATTTTAATTGCCATGTATTTCGTGATGAAATAATAAAACTAAAATACTCGAAAAACCATTGGCAGCCCGTTAGGGTGGGTCCAAATGACTGGTTATGGTCACGTGAACTGATGCATTTGAAAAATGGAATTCTCCGCCCACCGTTACGGTATGCCAAATGGTTTTTCAAGTATTTTATTTCTATTATTTTATTACAAAACACGTGGCAGCCTGATTTATTATTATGAAGAACCTATGACGATTCTTTCATTCATGTCTCGTTATCATGTGGATAGTTGGACAATAATGTCCTTCAAATGGCATAATGCGTAAAATCGTATCCAAAATCTGTCATCTCCCGGTCTAACAAGAAGGTTGATAAAAATATACGACTTGGATCGTAATAGTTAGTAAGAACAGCCAAAGGCGAAAAATGTTTTGATTGAGTGAGAATGAGAGGAGACGCATAATATCGTAAAGGGATTATCACTTCCTCTTATTTCCCGGTTTCTCCTACTACTCATCATCAAAGGCGGGCTCAGCCGTTTTCAGACATGTTTTCAAGCATTTTTCACCCATTTCGCGGCATTGTAGCGAGAAATGCGAATATACATTTTTTATTACTATACTTTCACTCTCAAAATCTGTTCGATAAATTGAAATCGGACTATCACTAGAGCATCCAGGAACGCTGCAAAACAGTATCAAATTGCAATTGTACATAACAGAATATAAACACGGACTGTCTTTCATGTGATGGCACAGTCGGTTTTCTAATTCGTATTTTTGTTAAAAAACACTTATTTTATGCTCTATCGACTGGTGTACTAGGACCATATAGATACCTATGTAGACATACAGTATTTGTTTGATATGGAGATCAAATTTCCAAGTAAAAAATCTGTTCTTATGTTCTCTGAAAAGAGCAATATTTCAGTTGAAGAAATTTGGATTGTGGTGATACAATCTTGTGATTTTGACTAGTTACACCAAGAAAACTATATTGTTTTCGATAATCAAGTCAGAAATAAAATCAACTTAGTCGAGATATGACATGATGTAAGCACATTTCGGAAAACTTTATAAACTTATTCAATTATAACTAATGTCCAAGAATATGATTCAAAAAGAGCAGTTGAAATCGTGTACATGATAATTGAAAGTAAACTAAGATTTCAATAAAAACAAAATAAAATTTCATGCTCATACTTGTTAAAATAAAGATGACTTCTAGGATGAATTATTGTTCTATTTTTGGTGGTCCCTCCGAGAGCTTCAACGATTACTTGAATCTTTCGAATAGCAATTCGCGTAAATCCACAGGTATTGCGTTGTATAGCTTAACGCCCTTATTATCTGTAATTTTCAGTATATCTGTTTGCAAAAAGTACGTCAAATTTATTTCTTGTATTATATTTGTGCATATATCTATATGAATAAAATGATTAGTCAAATTCAGTCGAATAAACAATAACTGAGTATAGACAGTCAATATTTTGAGATTTGAATATTGGTGTACAATTTTCATCAATCTTAGCAGACTTTAAACTTCTCAGTGCATATTTTTGTATCATAAATTCTTTCACAATATTAAGTTTTGAAGCGCATTCCTACGAACATTCCATAGCTGAAAACCGATTGGAACAATGGATAAAAAGGAGTAAAAGAGCTCCAATAAAATTCACAGATTTTTTAATTATTCCCAGGGCATATATTCACTCATTCTGTCACAGAGATAATTTTTGTGGTCTTTCAAGGTTATCTACATATTTGAGTCGATATGACGACTTGAAATTTTTAAAGCTGTGTCTTCTATTTGAACCATGTTAAGTTTCAGAGGTTAGCGACCGAATTTCCCATTAATTCGAAATCACTTCATTTGTAGTGACCAATGTCATGCCTTTTCTAAGATTTTAGTTAAAATATGCTAATGAGCTTCAAATATCGATTCAGGGTTCTATCCAAAGTCGCATCATCTGCTTACATTTTGGTTCCAAAATTTGATGAATTCATGGAGTATGGTGAATCGTTAAAATGAATGAAAATTGTGGATGGTTCTAATTTTGAACGCTGCAATTCCTCACTGCGATCTTCACCCCATATTGTACTACCTGTAATCTGTTTTCCAGATATGATATAATAACCTTCAAGAAAACTTGCATCAAGTATATCTGTCAAAGAATCAGTTATACAGCGTGACGCACTGTCGGTGGTATGTTAGACGTTTATGGTAAACGCAACGCACAATTTTTCTGAAACTTTCACATCCAACATTTTCTCACGTATCCTATCGATCTAAAATATTTTTAGCATTGCGACGTTGTTACTTCCATTAAAAAGTCCTAGCAACTGTATTTTTTTGAATAGAGCACCCCATATATTAACAAATATTTGGAATTGCTCTTTTTTGTTAATAATAACCTATACCTATCTCTATAGGTTATGGAGACAAAAACTAATTGGTGTTAAATATGGTCCAAAACATACACCTAATTGAACTTGAGAAAACTTTTGTCCTACAAAATGGATGGTAGGACTTAAGCGTCCCCCACTCGCAACTAACCAGCGGATTTTTTACTGTTGTTTAGTTAATATATGTATAATTATCAAATGGTCATATTGTCCTACAAATTGAATAGTAGTTTTTCCCGGTCTTTTGCTCCGAAATTGTCAATTCCACAGAATACTTTTTTCAATAGGAACTGAGGACAATGAAAACACATGATAGGTTAGTGTATTCTTCACCTAAAATAAAAAGTGTTCTATGAAAAAAACGAGTATGTATCGCTAGTCCGACAAGAATTATTATTCAAAATAATGAATTATTTTAAAACTGCGGTTTTGCTAATTCAATATACTTTTAATCGTAACGTAATATCACTTTCAATCTATAATTGTTTGTTCAATTTACAAATAACTGATATGTAGACATACAGTATTTGTTTGATATGGAGATCAAATTTCCAAGTAAAAAATCTGTTCTTATGTTCTCTGAAAAGAGCAATATTTCAGTTGAAGAAATTTGGATTGTGGTGATACAATCTTGTGATTTTGACTAGTTACACCAAGAAAACTATATTGTTTTCGATAATCAAGTCAGAAATAAAATCAACTTAGTCGAGATATGACATGATGTAAGCACATTTCGGAAAACTTTATAAACTTATTCAATTATAACTAATGTCCAAGAATATGATTCAAAAAGAGCAGTTGAAATCGTGTACATGATAATTGAAAGTAAACTAAGATTTCAATAAAAACAAAATAAAATTTCATGCTCATACTTGTTAAAATAAAGATGACTTCTAGGATGAATTATTGTTCTATTTTTGGTGGTCCCTCCGAGAGCTTCAACGATTACTTGAATCTTTCGAATAGCAATTCGCGTAAATCCACAGGTATTGCGTTGTATAGCTTAACGCCCTTATTATCTGTAATTTTCAGTATATCTGTTTGCAAAAAGTACGTCAAATTTATTTCTTGTATTATATTTGTGCATATATCTATATGAATAAAATGATTAGTCAAATTCAGTCGAATAAACAATAACTGAGTATAGACAGTCAATATTTTGAGATTTGAATATTGGTGTACAATTTTCATCAATCTTAGCAGACTTTAAACTTCTCAGTGCATATTTTTGTATCATAAATTCTTTCACAATATTAAGTTTTGAAGCGCATTCCTAGGAACATTCCATAGCTGAAAACCGATTGGAACAATGGATAAAAAGGAGTAAAAGAGCTCCAATAAAATTCACAGATTTTTTAATTATTCCCAGGGCATATATTCACTCATTCTGTCACAGAGATAATTTTTGTGGTCTTTCAAGGTTATCTACATATTTGAGTCGATATGACGACTTGAAATTTTTAAAGCTGTGTCTTCTATTTGAACCATGTTAAGTTTCAGAGGTTAGCGACCGAATTTCCCATTAATTCGAAATCACTTCATTTGTAGTGACCAATGTCATGCCTTTTCTAAGATTTTAGTTAAAATATGCTAATGAGCTTCAAATATCGATTCAGGGTTCTATCCAAAGTCGCATCATCTGCTTACATTTTGGTTCCAAAATTTGATGAATTCATGGAGTATGGTGAATCGTTAAAATGAATGAAAATTGTGGATGGTTCTAATTTTGAACGCTGCAATTCCTCACTGCGATCTTCACCCCATATTGTACTACCTGTAATCTGTTTTCCAGATATGATATAATAACCTTCAAGAAAACTTGCATCAAGTATATCTGTCAAAGAATCAGTTATACAGCGTGACGCACTGTCGGTGGTATGTTAGACGTTTATGGTAAACGCAACGCACAATTTTTCTGAAACTTTCACATCCAACATTTTCTCACGTATCCTATCGATCTAAAATATTTTTAGCATTGCGACGTTGTTACTTCCATTAAAAAGTCCTAGCAACTGTATTTTTTTGAATAGAGCACCCCATATATTAACAAATATTTGGAATTGCTCTTTTTTGTTAATAATAACCTATACCTATCTCTATAGGTTATGGAGACAAAAACTAATTGGTGTTAAATATGGTCCAAAACATACACCTAATTGAACTTGAGAAAACTTTTGTCCTACAAAATGGATGGTAGGACTTAAGCGTCCCCCACTCGCAACTAACCAGCGGATTTTTTACTGTTGTTTAGTTAATATATGTATAATTATCAAATGGTCATATTGTCCTACAAATTGAATAGTAGTTTTTCCCGGTCTTTTGCTCCGAAATTGTCAATTCCACAGAATACTTTTTTCAATAGGAACTGAGGACAATGAAAACACATGATAGGTTAGTGTATTCTTCACCTAAAATAAAAAGTGTTCTATGAAAAAAACGAGTATGTATCGCTAGTCCGACAAGAATTATTATTCAAAATAATGAATTATTTTAAAACTGCGGTTTTGCTAATTCAATATACTTTTAATCGTAACGTAATATCACTTTCAATCTATAATTGTTTGTTCAATTTACAAATAACTGAATATGAGATAGACCACGCTAAAATAAACAAGTTTTATTTACAAAGATGTATCGTATTCTTAAAAACCAATATTTTTTTTAACTCCACACCCTGTATATTGAGAACAAATCATTTTTTTGATGCATTTTGATGCAAAGAAGTTGTTTCATTCAACAACATCTATCACATACATACTCTGTTTTTGCAAAGTTCTGAGTAACTTCATCCAGTGCCCCATAACCTGCATCGATGCAGAAATTTGCAAATCAAAAATAATTGCCGTTAGCGTTGTTGAGCAGGTATAACTATTTTGGTAAGAAAAAGTGTAGGAATAAGATTCCAATTTTAAAAAGCCCAAAAGTTCACTGTCAAACAAGTTGAGAAAAATTAAAAAAAGAATGATAGCGTAAGTTATACCCTTCAAGTGAGTGCTACATAAAAATTAATAAATAATAATACAATTTTTATTTCCCACCTCAAAAAACCCGTTTAGCAAATTTGATGCAAAAAATTTATTTTTTGCAAAAGTTATTCAAAATGATGGATTATAAATTTTCAACTTCAACACCCTGTATCTCCCGAACGAAACATCTGCGAATACATATTCAAAAAACTTTTTATCTTGAAATTAGTCAACTATTCACCCTTTGGAGTTTGTACGACTACTCAATTAACATCCTGTATGCTTTCAAACGTAGGACTGGGAAAAACCTACCATTCAATTTGTAGGACAATGTGATCATTCAATTATACAAACATTAACCAAGCAACGATAAAAAAATCCGCTGGTGAGTAATGATTTTTTATGACTTGGGAGTGGGGGACGCTTTAGTTTTACCATCCATTGTTTGTTTTTGTAGGACAAAATTTCTTCGGGAAATTTTTAAATTATTTTTAGGTTCAACTGAAAAACTAACCCCTGGCAATGAATTTTTTGCACTCACCAAATCGATATGACTTACGCCTACGCAGTTTATTAACTACCAAGATTTTCCGTAGAAAGAAAAGTCGGAAGTTTCATCAAAACGAAGCTACTGAGGAAGATTCAGCCTGTTATATGTCATTTATTAATCAAGGTCCTATTCTAAAACATACGGTTCAATTTTTAGGGCAATATATTAAATGAACAATAGTAAAAAAATCCGCTAGTTAGTAATAATTTTTTATAAGCTACATGTTGGGAGTGGGGGACACTTTAGTCCTACCATCCATTTTGTAGGACAAAGGTTTTCTCGAGATTTTATCAAATTATCACGAGGTTTATATAAAGAACTACTTGTTACCTACCACTATCGATGATTTTCGTAGAGAAAAGTTGGACGTCTCGTCAAAATGAAGCTGCTCACAAAGATTCAGCCTGTTAGTGATCATTTTAAAAAATGGGCTGCAGATCCTGGACTATATAGTCCATTGTACGACGAGTGCGCATCACGTTTTCAGGTAGTTTGTCAAACTATTCCAACCTATGCAAGGAAGAAGCTAGTTGAAAAATATACTGTTCTTGAATAATGAATAAAATTCATTATTATGAACTGATATACAATTCCTAGTCAGTAATTGTATGTTCGGAGTAATTAATTGTTATATCACAAAATTCACATGATTTCTAAACTACATTGGTTTCGATGAAATGCATATAACTCATTCAACTGTTAGGAAAGTCTGAAGGTAAACTTTTTCCATTTAATAAAATGTGGATTTTATTCAAATCGACACTTGCTCTAGTTTCAACATACCGTTTAAAATAATAGTAAACCTTCTCTTCTCCCATCATTTTGCTGACGTTCATTTATCTTTATTTTCATTAGCAATTATGTGTAACATATAAGTATATTATAAAAATGTTTAAAACACCGCAGGAGCAAAATATCGTGATCTTACTGAGCAACAGTTTTCGTGACAGCGAAGTGATAAGTATTACTCCTGACAATTTCTCAAATATTGTATGACAATATTTCAAATTAAATCATATTATCAACACTTTTTTATTTCGGAAGGTAAATGGTGCTACAGCTATACATCGTGACCCACAACCACTTACGAAAAATTTAACGTGGTACTGTTCTGTCATGTGCGAAAGCACCTGTTAAATTTGAGATCTATCCGAGATGATTTTGACTTTTCTGTGAAAACCTTTATATATACGCAACTGGATCAGTGAAATAGTGTGTACATAGCCATATGCTCCCGCAGTCATGAGCCAAGGATAGTGAATAGTCATTGGTCATGAGCCACCGCATTCGTGTTTGCAGTGTTGCAGCATGTTAAGGTGCGTATTCACTCGAGCATTCGTTCCGCATGAGCACCAAATGAGCACCGAACGAGCAAATGCTCGGGTAGCGTGGACGCTCATTTGAACACGAACAGAATGCGTGTTTACATTACGCAGCATGACGCAGTTTGAGCTTGAACCGAGCAGCACATGTGCTCGTTCAGTGGTCATGCGGAACGAATGCTGTAGTTTATGATCTCCAAGTGCATATTCGAAGAGAATAGATGATAGGTTATTCGGGTTTTCTTGATTTGTCTTGGTTGTACACCCATTGCACAACGAATACCCACTGAGTGTATGTCCACAAACAAAATCATCCTACGACATAACCCGTTCCCTCCAGATAATTAAATCAGAAACCCCAATAGTCCTAGGTATAGACATTTGAGACGCGGCGTACGTCTCTATATCACCTTTTAAAAATATTGTAACTCATCACCGTCAGTTTGTTTTGCAATTAGGTGTACAGTACAGTGATTATTTATTGATGTACATTTTTACTCTTTTGTTAATCGTTAATCTTTTATTAGGAATATTGTGAAATGATTGTAAACCATTCGACACCGACATTAAAAATTTTACTTCAATTTTCCTGTGGGGGGTGCTGTGTTCTGTTTTGCAATTTGCTGAAATATCATTTAAAACAAGGGCGACAGGCATTATGGGTATTCAGTGTGAAAATCCAGTAGCGTTGCTTTCCTACACTTATATAAGATACTTTAATCAGTAAACATTTTTTCACTTTCACTTAGTTTTCCACTTCGTATGATGACAAGAGTACACTATATAATTTTTATTACACCTCAGGTACTAATATAAAGTAAACAAAATGAAATTCAATACATTTTTTTCTTCAAAAATACAAGAGTCAGAATTGAAAAATTATCAAAAATCATAAAGTAAATACAATATTCTGTCGAATTTTTCCCAGGTGTCTTGCATATTTAGTTTTTTTGCCCTTCCTTTCTTTCCCATGATTTTTTTATGTAGTGTTCTTCCCTTTTCCAGATTTAAAAAATGATTCTTCTGATTTTTTTTGTGCATCTTCAGCTTCAATTTCACTGTTGAAGTCATAGTCATGATATTCAACATCTTCCTCGTCTGATCCCGATGATTCATCATCGATATCAATTTGCTCTCTGCCTATTTCATCTAAGAGACTCTACTCAAGACCAATCCTGTTCATGGTATTGTTTTATTGATTTGAAATGAATGAATGAATCATCAGATTTTTGTATAATAAAATGCCTCTCAGAAATAACCAAATCCATGAGAGAACAAACAGAGATAACTTGTATTTATATGATTTGGAAATATTACTTACATAAGTAGTCGCAGCGTCATACGGAGTACGCCATTCAAAACACTGGCATCTAAAAAGCTCTGAAAAAATTAAACTATTGAACTTACACACTTAAGAGCTGGAATTTTAATACAAACAACTCTGGTATAAGGACTACAGGAATCTCAAAACAATTCTTCAAGTCGTCAATAAATGAGATTTAAGAAGAACTAGCGTACGCTATACGCCAGTGCGGCGACCTACGGATTAGGTGCATGGTCGTGGTTCACCCTATATATGTCCTTTCTTGAAGTTGTTAGGTTGACATTTCTGATGTGCGAATAATTATTTGCTTTCTTATGTTGTTGTGAATGCTATCATTCGATGGGAACAAGGAATATTAAGATTAACGAAAAGAGATGACTCTAAAATCAAAATATTATAATATTATAGACAGTCATGATATTGTTAGCTGAAAATATTTAGCGACATCAATCAAGCGGTTTTATGCCTTTAATTATCATTACTATTATATTTTTTTGTAGTGTTAAAACTCTATTTTTATCGACTGCTGATGCCTAGATGATTATTAAATGGGAATAAATATAATGTACTCCAAATTAAACCATACATCCCTAGCGCTGTCCGCCAAATAATTTAATGAAGATCAAAAAATCTTAAAGGAATCTAAATAAATGTCTATATAAATGTTCACCAAGTTCAGAATAATTCACGCATTTTCAACTTGTAAGCTAGGTTAGCTTGCTCCTGTTAGGTTTGTGTGTCAATCGTGAACGAAAAACTAATTCACGCATTTTCGACTCGCAAGCTAGGTTAGTTTGCTCAGAATAGGCTTGTGTGTCAATTTCGAGCATTTTCGGCTATTAAAATTTGGTGAACATTTAGTATTTTTGGTCAACAAAAGTTATTTTGAGGAACAAATAATAATATAAAAGACTAGCATTATGTAAATGTTTCGTTTTCTTAATTTTGGTGAGCGCATTTAGTATTTTTGGAAAACAAAAGTATTTTTTTGTACAGAAAATTTGGATAAATTTGGTAAACAGTTTAATAACACCCTTATTAAATATTTCAGAAAGGGTGGTATACCAAAGAATAATAAGTATTCTAAAAGTTTATTCTTGTAAGCCAATGTTCTTGAACTGTTCATTATAATATATCATAATCACT
The DNA here is from genome assembly GCA_958298965.1 of Chrysolina haemoptera. Taxonomy (NCBI): domain Eukaryota; kingdom Metazoa; phylum Arthropoda; class Insecta; order Coleoptera; family Chrysomelidae; genus Chrysolina; species Chrysolina haemoptera. The sequence continues at coordinate 17,151,115 of OY282603.1, forward strand.
TATCATCGGAATAAACATTTTCTAGTACCCACCCATATTTATAACACACAACAATAAAATTAACACATTAGGTATTCCTCAAGTTAGAAAATTAATTTTTCAATCTGTTTTCTTTCAATCGATTGTTTAATTCACTACATGTTTTTATTTATTTGATTTGTTTATATATAGGTAAGTATTTTATATACGCATTTTCAGAACTAGTGTTCTTCACTCGTTGTGTATTTCATTTCAACCGAGGCGTTTAATAGCCTTTTATTTTTACAAACTGATTTATACATAAATGATTTTAAATTTTAAAGAAATTTTATTGTTATTATCTTATATTTTAATACTTATAATTTTATACTTCATCGTCCATTTTATATTACCCACTAACCCGTGGTATAGTTATTATATGTATGTAATATTACTAGTATTTTATAGTATTTTATAATATTTAATCTTTTTAATGATGAAACAAGTGCTCTCGCACTTTTCGGTTTCTGCTGCTTTGTTCACATTACCATTCTGAATTACAACTTTTTTTATGTGATATTTTTGAATGAAGAGTATTATTGTTATTTTCGACAATTCCAATTCCCATGTTTTGAAGACCTTTATTATTATCGTTCTCTCACTTCCGAATAATTCCTGTAATACCCATATAACACTTCGAGAGTAGTAATGCCCAATAATTTAACTTTATTAATACCTGTGATTCCCAAGTAATGTCACTAATACCCAAGACATGTACACCACAATTCCTCACCGGTTTCACCCTCTAAACATCGAGGAAATTTCTGAACAACAATCCCGCGATAGATACACGCAGCATATAATAATTGTCGTTTTGATATATTCAACCAGCCGGTCTCCCGCAATTTGTGAAAAATATTCCTTCTACTTCTTATACCGTGTATCCGCCTTTTATCTTCCGAATCAATGCATGGACCATACATAAACTGCACTACCAAAATTGAACCTGGATGGGACTACCGAATCGCATAAAATAGTTTTCACTTTCTTATTTACATATTGTCTATTTCCATACATTGCTTTCATAACCATATAGGCAATGCCGATGCATTTGTTCACATGTCGTTTGAATTTTAAATGTGAATCCATAATTGGACCCAAATTTTTGTGTATTCAACTAGAGCAATTTAACTTCCATCTACATTAATTCTCACATCATCGACAAGATTTCTGGAATTGAAAATTAAGACGAGAGTTTTACTCGCATTTATGAGAAGTGAGTGTTGTTTAGAGGTTTTAATAAATGATGATATGTCGTCATTGAGAGATTGAATTACCGTGTTAATTTCGAAGGGATGAAAAGAAATATGTAACTGTGTATCACCATCATAAAAATTCACCTCAGAATGAGATACTGCTTTCTCGATATTTGCAGAGTATAAAATGAATAGAAGAGGTCCTGAGATAGAGCCCTGTGGAACTCCCTTGAAATTTTCATAGGATCAGAGACGGTATTGCCTATTTTTATTCTCTCTATTCTATTATTCGAATATCTTCTGAAAAGCTGTACAGCATCATCTGATAAACCTATGCACTCTTAAATAGCAAATTTTTATTTGTTCAGAAAAAAAAGTCATCAGAATCATGAGCGGGGCATAATATAGGGACCATTGCAGACCACTTCTCCCATAATTTTTCTTCATTAATATACTGCAATATACAGGAAAAATATTCAGAATATTGGGAATAATTTGAACTAAAATGTTATTCAAAAAACAGAAATTTTATTCAAAATAATTTGATGCAGTACAAGATACATTTCTACGAAGGCGTAGAAGGGCAAACAACAAAATATTTTTCGAAACATTTGGAATTGCCACTTTGAACTGACAATTGTCACTTTGAACTGGCAATTGCCACTTTGAACTGGCAATTGTCACTTTGAACTGCCAATTGTCACTTTGAACTAACAATTGTCACTTTGAACTGGCAATTGTCACATTGAACTGACAATTGTCACTTTAAACTGTCAATTTTCACTTTGAACTGGCAATTGTCACCTTGAACTGGTAATTGTCACTTCGAATGGGCAATTGCCACTTTGAACTGGCAATTGTCACTTTGAACTGCCAATTGTCACTTTGAACTAACAATTGTCACTTTGAACTGGCAATTGTCACATTGAACTGGCAATTGTCACATTGAACTGACAATTGTCACTTTAAACTGTCAATTTTCACTTTGAACTGGCAATTGTCACCTTGAACTGGTAATTGTCACTTCGAATGGGCAATTGCCACTTTGAACTGGCAATTGTCACTTTGAACTGCCAATTGTCACTTTGAACTAACAATTGTCACTTTGAACTGGCAATTGTCACATTGAACTGACAATTGTCACTTTAAACTGTCAATTTTCACTTTGAACTGGCAATTGTCACCTTGAACTGGTAATTGTCACTTCGAATGGGCAATTGCCACTTTGAACTGACAATTGCCACTTTGAACTGGCAATTGTCACTTTGAAATGGCAATTGTCACTTCGAACTGGCAATTGCCACTATGAACTGGCAATTGCCACTCTGAACTGACAATTGCCACTTTAAACGGGCAATTGTCACTTTGAACTGACAATTGTCACTTTGAAGTGGCAATTGTCACTTTTAACTGTAAATTTTTACTCAAAAAAGATATTTATTGCCAACTGCATGTATAAATATTGTTTTATTCTCAATTAACAGATGCCAGTTCAAAGTGAAAATTGTCAGTTCAAAGTGGCAATTGTCAGTTCAAAGTAGCAATTGCTAGTTCGAAGTGACAATTGCCAGTTCAAAGTGTCAATTGTCAGTTCATAGTGGCAATTGCAATTTCAAAGTGGCAATTGACAGTTCAAAGTGACAATTTTCAGTTCAATGTGACAATTGCCAGTTCAAAGTGACAATTATCAGTTCAAAGTGACAATTGTCAGTTTAAAGTGGCAATTCCAAATGTTTCGAAAAATATTTTGTTGTTGGCCCTTCTACGCCTTCGTACATTTCATTTATTTCCATTGGATTCGAAAACAAAAAAACAACATTTAATTTCAATTTTGGTCAGATTTAGAGTTGGTTATAGAACCCCCACTGTCCTCATCTTCAGTTTCTGAAGCGTATAGAGCTCCCAATCATCTTCGCCTTTCTCCTCGTTAGTAAAATCAATAATGTAATATAGATATTTTATTATGAAAACAAGTTGTGTAATTCATTCGGAAGTTATTTCTTTTTCAAGACTTCGTGTATAACGACTGTTTTTACACTGGGATAAATCGTCTTGAAACACTATACACTTCATTACCTGCTGAGTTTGCCTAAAATATTTTCTATTGCTTGTTGAAAAGGAACACACTGTTATACAGTAGGTGCATGTTGAATGACAGTTTGATTTTTTCCATGCATGCCATGCAAAATTAAAAATAGTATTATACAAAAGCAATTGAAGTCAATTTATATTTCGCTATACTCGTCCAATTAGATTGCACACGTAGTAACCCCTGTGGCTATGTCGAGCACTTTTTTAAATATGAATCACTTGACAACAAATTCCTCCTATCGTTCCCGTCCCAACTACTGTTCCCACTTACTGATTACACTTTTGTGCTCTGTCGAGTGAAGTTGTACCTAAGCGAAATTGCCAAAACGATGGAACAGTTCAAGTGATAGTGATCGATTGATTAGAAAGAAGAGAAAACTTTTGAAGAAAATTGAAAAGTTAGCTAAAATCGTTAAAGCTACATAAACTATGAAATTTTTATTTCCTCTCAAGTAAATATTTAAAAGCTATGATACAGGTAAAACCGTTAAACCTGTATCAATAGCAGTTTTAGCGAGCCAAGTAGAAAAGATGATATAGTATTTTACCTAACAAGTGCGGAAAAGCGGAGTTCGGCTAGAAATCGCGTGCGGAAAAGACACTTTATGCTCGTGTTAGGCATACTATTTTTTCTACTAGCGGAAAAAAACACCCAAAAGTTAACATAAAGAATATTTATTATTAAATATATATTAAACTATACAACCATACTTGGTAAGCTTTCTATTTTAACCTTCTGCGACGCAATATTTAAATGTCATTATAATCTGCAAAAACTAAACAAATCTACTATTCCGCACTAAAATGTTTTTTCGCACTAAAAAGAGTGCGGAAAAAACTTTTCTGCACTAGTGCGGAAAAGTGGATGGACATGGGTGTGGTATAAGCTGCGTTGGCGGGTGCAATTGATAGGGGGCTCAAAGAGGAAATTACACCATGAAAATTATGTAAAATCTGAACTACCACCCAGCATAGTTGCTGCTGGTAAAATATTATGTGATGTTTTTCACATGCTATCTACAAAGAGGAAATACCGTGCATAGGCACAATCAAAACCAACTGTGCAGAAAATAGTTGGAAAGCAATCCTGAAGAAAAGTAGGCTGAAGTTTCATTTTCAGAAATGAAAAGAATTGACCCAGGACGAGAACGTTCTCTCTGGGGCGCAAAGGTGCCAAATTGCATTTGTAAATAAACCCTCCCAAGGTTAAATTCTCCCAGCAAATAACTGTCCAGCTCCGAAATAGGACTGGTTATCAATCCGCTATTTCTAGTTTACTAGAACAGGAGGTGATAAGGTGAACCAATTTTTGTCCCTCCTTTTTTTTCTGATAAAACAACGCGATTTATCTTTACCTATAAAAAGACAAAAACAAATTTTTCTACATTCATGCAAAAAAGCAAAACTTTATTGAACTATATTTAGTGGAAAAAGAAGTTCTGTATTGCACTAGTGCAATAAAGTTTTTATTGCACTCATCACTTCAACGTGCTGTCATCATGACAAACATAAACCTTCAAACCCACTACATATTTAGCAGATATTCCGTGAGATTGGCAATACGTTTTAAACTGTCTTTACTATGACCACACCTCGTGATAACATACGCGCTCACAGCTACTATGATTTTGATTTTTAAAATAAAACTGTGGTTATAGAAACGTTAGTTAATTCTGACAATTACAGAATTGAAAGTTTTAAGATGAGTTTTATTAATGGAAAGTGATCTGTTTCAATGCAAATCGCTGGTAGTAATCAATTATTTAAGTTGCGCTTTTCATTTTCCTACACCTAGCGCCACACCTCAATAAATCATTTTTTGTTTTTGCATGAATGTAGAAAAAACTCGTGCAAAAGTTACTATTATAGTGGTGCCACACTTCAAATTGCATAATTACAAGACTGTCATAGATCTAATAGTAAAATATAGTTTCACGAGTACCTACAGTGGATTTGAAAGATGCTTATTACATGGTGCTGGTGCCCATGAATGAAAGCATAATAAAAAAAATCTACGTTTCGAATTCAATATTGAAATTTATCAATCTAATTCTTTGACTATGGAATTGGCAATGGCCTCGTATATTTTCAAAAATTATTGAAGCCAATATTCAGTTGGTTAGAAAAAGCAGATTGATTTGTTTAGTCTATTTAGATGATATTCGAGTAATACTTTATCTGACTTTAAGAAACTGTTTTTTTTTAATAAATTATAAGAAATCTCCATCGAACTCATCACAGGAATGTAGATATTTCGGATATATTTACAATAACGATGACGATGTATCTCCCAAAAAAAGGTCACCCATGGTTTTTGGAGTGGAATAGACGCTCATTATCACAAACATTATTTGGAACTATTGACAATTTTATGCATTGCAAAATTTTTTGGAGAATGCGAAGGAATGCAATGTTCTATGGTGGAAGAAAAAGAAACTGCCATAGCCTATATTGACAAGATGTGCGGTGTCCAAATTGAAAAACAGAATGAATTCATTGTAGGAAAATATGGTGTTGGTGTGAAGACAGACAAATAATGCTGTCTGCTTCAAAGTTTGAAAATTTTCAAATTGTCACCGCAGAAGAAATATTTTCCTCATATCCATCCCTGATGTGTATGCTTCTGAAGAGCCTGTTTTATTCCAATCCTATATCAATCCTCCTGAAGAGCTTGGCAAAGCGAAATAGATTTTTGTCGACCAAAATGTATTGGGGATTAAATGCGAGAGAAGCGAACCTTGCTTCAATGAAATGAACGATTTCTGTAAGTGATATTTTTTTAAGAATATTCTCCTTATCTAATTTATTTAATGATTTTTTCAATGAAAACTAGAGAGAATTAAAAAAAAATCTGAATGATAATGCGAATTTTCACTTTCAGATTTTTGCTGTCCTTTTCAGTTAAGAGTCTTTTCACAATATCTATCAGATGTAGTTCAATGTCCAGCGTGGCTTGTGCCGGGGAAGTAGTTGTTTTCTGTTAGATATTACAAATAAATCACATTTTTCATTTTTCAATTTTCATGGAGAATGTCCCCCTTTTCAACAAGAACCAATAATGTTTGAGCCTACTAAAAACTTTTGTCTCCGTTGTGGAAGAAAATTTCCCTGGTGGAAATCATCAGGAAATCGTTTCTGAATGAAGAAATTCTTGACAATAACCTATTTATTCTCTCCTATATGTTCCGTTTACACTGATATCTGCTTATTGTTACGACTTTTGAAATCATAACTTGAAATAGGGGAGAGGCGGATAAGTTGGCGAACTTAAGTGAATTCAACTTTGATATGTTATATGTTCATCAACAAAATATTTTTGCTTCGAGTGAAAATATTTTTGATGTTTCACTTGTTTAGAAAGAAACAACACCTTCATCGTCTTACCCACAAGGGTTGCTAAGTGGCGGTGCCACGGAGGGGCAAAGGGGAGCAGTTTGCCCTCCTGCTCCTTGCACAATGTCGTTCTTTTTCCACCAAAAGCACGAAAAACCAATAAATGTGGCAACCTTTGCTATCAATTCCTTGGTCAGTTGTGAATCCCATACCTCTCGCTGTCTCTCTCTTTATCTGTCCATCTATGTGTATAACGCATACTGTGATTATTATCAAAGGTTTTACCTCAGCCTGGCAGTAGTGGCACTAGTGAATAGTGGCAGACTGGTTTGGTTCGTTGACAAGTACCTATACAGTTTTTCGATTTCGATTGAATATGGATTAAAATATAAAAGTGTCATGTATGAATTATCGTAAGTTCTATTCGAAGAAAAATTCAAAGGATGCTGCTACATTACTTTGTTATTTAATGATAAGTATGATATTACTTCAAGTAGGGGTGGTGCTGTCGGTTTTCCTTCAGCTGAATAGTGAATAGGCCACCAAAAAAATCAGTAAGTCGCCTTGGAGCGGCACGACAAATAATAATAATAGACGCCTTTGGGTACACTCACAAGTGTTGATGAGGGAGTATTATTTTAGGCGCGTATTCAAGAGGGTTGGGGGTAATGGGCGTTATTACCCCTCTACGATCGAAGAAAATTCAGTGTTTCAATCAAAATTAACAAGACGAATCATATATCATTCAATGCGTAACTATCTAATTCTAATCTATTTTTTCCCAAAAACTGAAAAGTGCCAAAACTGCAGCGTGGCAACGAACGCACAGGTACAACGTAACTAGAACATCTAATCATAATTCTAATCTCTATTAGACTCATTTTCTCTTTCATATTTGGAAAGTGTCATTGTTTGTTTGACAATGTTTTTCGTTTTTCATATTAAATAAAACAAACTGAATTTGACATTTCCTGTCACCCCTCATGAAATATTTTTCATTTATTTTCACAACAAAAGTAGCATTGCCATACTTTGGCATTCCCTTCTTTTGGCTCTAGGTATGTCCATGCAGCATGAGTCGATTTTTTACACTTATTTCATGGAAACCACAACTCTTTGTTTTTACCTTTTTCATAACACATTAAAAACATTCGTCATATTAACCACCTTGTTTTTTCGCCAACTTACCCTCAGTCGTTCTCTGAAACAAAAACATTTATATCAATAAAGTAAATGCAATGTTCACTATTTTTTTTTCTAACTGAAGTTCAAACATATGTACGTACCTCGTGTCGATAGATTTTAATAAAATTACTCATTCACCAACACAAAAACGTTATTCTTGCATTCATTAATTTTATAAGGTAACCGATGTGTTTAACTCTATGCTATGTGTAGCGAAAATGAATGACGTCTGCTGGGAGTATACGCAGAGCAACTGTTTTGGTAGGGTCGGTTTTCATTCAAGGGGTATATTCCCTTAATTATATCCATTTCGTCATAGGCTTATTCGTTTGCATCAAGGTGTAGTGTAGACTCAGAGCTGGGAAGTACTCAGTACAAATAACCGAATACTGTAGTCTTGAGTACATTTCTGTACTTTGTACGTGTTACCTAGTACATTTTATATAAAGTACTCCGTACTCGTACCCGTACATTTTGGGTAAAAGTATCCGATACCCGCACTTCTGATGGGTGTAAATTTTTACGAGTCTATTTACGCCTGGCCTGTCCAGTCCAGCGTGCCTCACCCAGACACCTCAAAACTGCAAAGGCTTTATAAATCATCAAAATTAGTTATTATGAAGCCAATCCTGGCAAACAGAATCAACTAGTTATGCCATTACTTAATAATTATTTTTTCTGCAAACGTCAAAAAATGACAAGGATCGCTCATTGACAACAATATGCGAAGTGACGATTTTTTTCATTTTTTTTTCGTTACAATGACAACGTGCTCGAAGTAATGTGCGAAATACGTATTTCGCACACTGCATGTAAACTATATAGGATTTTCATATTCTAACCTATACTCCTCAATCAAGCAAAAATTCAAGAAATCATTTATTTTTAACTTTATGATCCTCAATCAAGCGAAAATCCAAGAAATCATTTATTTCTGAATGTTCAACAATTAAATAAGGCTTTTTAACACTTTTCAAATTGTGACAAAATTTTATATCATTTATTTTTTTTTGACGTTTGTAAAAAAAAATGTGTTTGCATCTCGTGCGCGAAATACTTTGGTGATTAAGAACTGATTTTTGTAACGAGGCGCAGCCTAGTTGAAAAAATAATCGAGATAGTCGAGCATTTCGCGCACTAGATACAAAAATAACTATTGTTTTTATTATTATTATCGTTAATTTTATCCTTTATGGACTGAAAACTACAAAATAGTTTCGTCATTATTGATTTGATAGTTCATGGTTATTTATAGGGTGCAAAAAGTGGTGAAGCAAGACTCAGAGAAAACCCAATGGTTGGATATATTATTCAATTATTTTTGGACTTACAACTTGATGAGAAAGTACTTGCAAAAAGTACTCTTAGAATTCGAGTACTTTGAGTACTTTATACTCGAGAGTATGTGTAATGAGTAAAGTACTTGGTACTCTGTACTCGTTCTTCAATTATTGGAAGTACCCGGTACCCAGTACTCGAGTACAATGTATCAGTACCCGGCCCAGCTCTGAGTGTAGTGTAGTGTAATTTACACCACATTTTGAATCGAGTGTAGCTGAGTGCAGTTCAAAAAGGAATGTGTCAAATTAATTTGCACACGAATGAAAAAAACGAGTGTAAATTACACCTCGATGCAAACGAATAAACCTCATCTTACCTACTTCGCCAACTTACCCACCTTTCCAATACTTTGCTGGCCCCTCGGCCAACCAGAATGCACTAATAGAGAAAGGAGATTCAATTCCGTGTAAAGAATAGGGTCGCTGACATACGCTTACGTATGTAGATACAAGGGACAAATTCATTATGTTATGAAGTAGATTCATTCTTTCAATGTTAGTTAATTCATACAGAAATTCATTTTAATAAAATTTACTTCAATAAAATTAATGATATATGACACTTTAAAGATTTAGTACTTATGTTTTTTCGTTTGTTTTTTTAAATCCCTACTATTACTGTCGGCCATAGAGTTGAGCGTGTTGATAATATATTACACAGGGAACAAAATTAAGATTGTGTGTGAGGTAGTAAATTTAAGAGATGCAAGAAACCCTTGACTTCAGGGCGTCCTAAAACTAGAATGCCCTAAACATTTTCTCGGACAATGTTACCACTGAATTTTCTGCATCTTTATTGAACAATTTTGGAAAAATCAGATGATGATACATTTTATGGCGTCATAACTTTGACATGTGGGGTGTCAGACGTGCCTAAATACTTGCCTAAATAAATATATTTGTTCGATAATTTTTTTCCTTTTTTATACAAGAAAACTTCCGATTAAAAAAAAACAATATTTAGGTCATTCATTTTTTTCTCTCATTGAATCAGTGAGTTTCCGCTACTTTCAGAAAAATTGCACTGCTGCTGAAACTTTCATTAAAAAAAACTTGTCCGACTTGACATAAAGAGCAAAAAATTCATGTTCTTTTTTTAGATAAAATATCTTGTCAAACAGCGAGATTTTCAGAAACCCCTGATTATCAGAAACGAAAGAAGATAAAGGACCCGGCACGGAATACATGGGATTTTGGTTTATTGCGGTAACACTTTAAATGGACCATAATCAAATCGTGTGATTAGTTTCTGCGAAACAGGGTGATTTCACAAACAGAAAATAAATTTGATGTATCATAAATTGAGAATATTTCTGGTTTATTTCCGTGATTTAACTAAAATATGTCATGCAGTATAAGGTTTTGAAGAGAAATGAAAAATATTTTACCATCTCCATCAAAGGACAACAAAAGAATATATCAGTTGACAGTTTGAAGCCTGCCTTTATAGAAGATGATGAATATTCTAATGAAAACCAATCAACCGTCTCTGTCAAATCTAGCCAATTTGAAGCTGTAAATATATCTGCTGATAGTGAATCAAGCAGATCTACGAATAATCAATATATCAGTCGTTATGGAAGGAAAGTTAGATTTGTTGTACCACACTGAATATCATTTCATTATTATTTTTTTTAAGGGGGGAGTAATGTAGTGACATATATTTTATGTATTTTATTGAATGTGGCTATATCACTCTGTAAGGAGGATTTTGACGTTTTTGGATTTGACGCGAGTAGAGAGATTTAAAAATCAGAATAAAATAATTGTAATTTTCAGTAATAAACCTATTACAACTTACTTCATTCTTTCAATAGGAACTTTCAAGAACCCTATGTGTTCAATGTTTAACGTTAATATGTAAAAACCCTCAATCTATAATACGTTGAAAACCTTGAGTCGAACCTATATTTTTGAAATACGAGGAGACTACAAAACATATTTGTCGGCGACAGTATATCTTTCTACTTTCTCTACTAAAGATTAGCATGTGGCGCAATTTTAATAGGTTTATTATTTTACTACGTTATAGGTATATTTGAAGATATAGGTTGGATAGAAAACACAAAAATTGAGGTGTTTATACAAAACGTGTGTGTTTTGTGACATTTGTTGTAAATAAATATCGGGAAAAAATACCGTCGCGGGAAAACATTGTGAAAAAAGTGATACAAAAAGATAAAAACCCTGCAACAGGCGAATTTTTAGCAAAACTCCAAAAATATATAAGGAGCTCTGGGGGTCATTACTAGTAATTAAACAAAAAAAATATCAAGGTTATCCAGAAGAGGGGTTCCAAGAGAGGGAGTAATTAGTAATTACCACCAGAGCTCCTTATATATCTTTGAGGTTTTGCTAAAAATTCGTCTGTGGCAGAGTTTTTATCTTTTCCATCACCTTTTTCACAATGTTTGCTAGCGACGCTATTTTTATCCGATATTTATTCGAAAAATGTGACAAAAGCACACACGTTTCGAGCAAAAACCTATCTCCAGTTGTACTTTCTAATCCAACCCATCTCCAAATTTACCTATTACCTATAGTAATATAATAAACCTATGAAAATTGCGCAATATGCGAATGTTTAGAGTAAGTCCAAAGATATAGTGTCACCGACAAACATTTGTTGTAGTACCCTCGTATTTCAAAAATGTTTGGCTCAAGGTTTTTCCCGTATTATAGCTCGAGGGTTTTCACATATCAACGTTAAACGTTGAAAATATAGGGTTCTTTAAAATTCCTATTGAAAGAATGAAGTAAGTAAATACTTCGAAATAGGATATTTTTCAGTACTTTTCTGATGACCCCGACATAGTAAAAATACCATGTTTGTAATAAAACAGTATTGCCTTTTCAAACTATCATTATTACTCAGGAAAATATCGAAATTAAACTAGAAAATATCTCAATTCTAATAAGTAAAATAAACAACGCCGAAATGGTATATTTTTGAGAACGTTTGTGACGACCCCGGTAAATTGAATACTATTTTGTATTATAAAAGTGGTGCATTTCCAAAGGTATGAAATATTTTATCCAAATCACGAGACTAAACCAGAAATATTCTCAATTTGTGATAAATAAACTTTATTTTCAGTTTGTGTAACTACTTTTAAAATCACCCTGTTTCTCAGAAACTAATCATACGATCTGATTTTGTTCCATATAAAGTGTTACCTACAGATCGTGATCTACAACATAGCAGAGTTTCATTGAATTCCGCAATAAACCAAAATCCCATGTATTCCGTGCGGGGTCCTTTATCTTTTTATTTCATGTAGTTAATATAGTCCAGGATTACCTTACCTTGATATAAAAGCCAACAATTGTCCCCAGTTTTTGATCAACTCTGACGGTATGCTTCCAATTCAAATCATGCGCTGCGTGTGCGGTGTGTCTCAAATCCCAGCGTCTGGCTTATATGCACGTGTCATAACTCACTGTCATGCTTTGTTGTTTTTTTCCTGCTCAAGAAGTTTTAAAGTGAACAAGACTAGCTCAGCCCCCCCCCAAGAATAGCTATATAATAGTATTTTTAGTATTTTTAAATTAAATTTAAGCCTTTACCCCATCCCAAGAAAAAAAATTAAAGCATTTACCCCCTCCCAAGAAAGCCTTTACACTCCCCTCGAAAACAAATTAGCGATGCCCTTGGATCCAATCGAGTTTGTTCGTCTAAAAGTGAGTATACATTTATTGTATAGCAGGAAAAACCTCAAAAAGTAGTTGGGTGATTGGAAATATTCATATTAATGTTTCCATGAATTTTATTATTTCTAATCTTGTTCAAAAGGCATTCCCATTTCCAGGGCAATTTTTTTATAGAATATTATGTTTCTAATATATATTTTAATGAGTTTTTCTTGGGTTGCTTGGAATGAATGAATGCTTGTCGGTTAAAGGGAAAACTAGGTAAAAATAGATTTTAGAGGGGTTGTTCAAGCTATTATTGCTTTATAGAAAGTTTTTGTTTGCAGGATGTTCCAGGAGGAAGAAAGGTATTTCTTTTGCAATACAGATTTATTGGTGTCATATAAATCCTGCAGGGTTGAAAATATTAATTTCTGTAAGCAGAGAAAAGGGGGTTCAATTCATACAGAAATCAAAGTTAGCATCACCAGGACATAAAAGCATACCTAAGTGGTTAATTGCACTACCTCTGATGTTTACTCAATTTTAATTTTGGAATTTACCTGCTAATTATCCCTTATATACATTACTAATTGTTAGCATGGTAACTTTTTTGGCGAAACGCACATCGAGTAGAATAGACGTAGGTTTGGTGTTTGGGTAGTTTCTTTCTCTTGAATTGTTTTCACACCAAAAGTTCCACATATATTACATTACTTACTTTTTGAGCTAGATGTAGGATTTTATGTGAAGCTGTATGTTTTGGTCAGTCAGAAATAAAAATTAAACTGTCAGCTGTCAATATTATTGATATAATTTCCATTTTTCAATGGAACACGCTCTATATCATTAAATATTCGAAATGATTTTATATAATATCCGACATTTCTTTTTATTCAACGTTCTATCTCAAAATGTGTTTCAAAGCCATGTTAAAGTGGGACAAATTAAAAAAGAATGCACTGGTTATACTTTTTAATTCCATCCACTCTCAGAAATCCTAAACTAAATTAAAAAACTATAGTGAAGTCAGACTTAACGGCCAGTATTTTCAATACTGAAATAATGCCACAGCCTATTAACTAACGATTCAAATTAGGTACCTCTCAAAGTGAGACAAAGATCCTATTGTCCTGAAGAATCTAGAAAATGTCTAGTAGGTACACTCTTTATAAGGTTCTCCAGTTTCAACCAAATAAATAAATATACTTTTATTGAAATAAATCAACTTATCATTGCAGTTAAGCGACGTGATATGAAAAATATGTGTAGGTACTTGGTGGAAATTGAGACCATAACCAGAAACATATCATTTTCAATATTATATGAAATAACCTTATAGTTTTATAATGTATTAGAGATGACTTTTTTTATTTCACTGCAATTATAATTAGGTTTCTGGAACACAAAATACTATTTTTATCTACCAGAAAAGAAAACATATATTGTTGATCATAGGAGGCATAATTATTGATTAATACCACTTATTTCTTCTGCAATACGAATTACTTGATAATCACCTGGAAATTTTTCTTTCCTAATATAGAAGTTTATTTTCATTCTTCACAATATGAAAAAATGTGAATACGAGTTACTAAAGAAAATGTCAGGATTATGGGTGCGTTCAAAAATGAAGCAGGAGTTAAACCCAGTTTTCTTTGGCATGTATAAGTGAGACCTGTCTCACTACTTAAATCGTTGCATACACAGACCGAAGAGGGCACTGGTTCCTGCTTCACTATAATTATTCTATATTAACTAAAATAGTCATGATTTCCGGATCCTCCGCAAACAGTGCAGAATGTTTATTTGAATTAGGAAAAAAACCTTTGAGGTACTCATACGTAACGTAATGCACTTTTACTTTCTCTTTTCTCCGCCGTAACTTGCAGTGGCAGGTAAACGCGAGCCTGAAATTTGATGTCGGCGTACAAGCACGTTTTATGAGGGAACGGGATCATTTTCAAAGGGACGACTGAGAATCATTCTTGAAGATAATTGAATTATTTTTCACCCTGTTGAAATCGTGTTTTGATAAACCATATATTTTCCAAGATTACAGCAAACAACTATTTATTTATTTTCAAATAAAAAAAAAATGTGTTCCACCCCTGGAATTTCTTGTTTGGCATGGTTTCAACTACTAGCATGCCAAATTTCATCAAAACCTAATTATACTGGATTAAAACAGTTGTTTTGTCACTTGATATCAATGACGGATTTCAAATTGCAGAAAAATGCTGATAGTTCTACTAATTCTATTAAGAAAGGTTTTGATGGAATCAATTACTCTGCTAGCCAATTCAGATATCAGATTTTCTAGGAAAAGCTGAAAGTACCCATGTGCATGTTGCCTCAAGCATCATCGCCTTACAAGTTTGAAAGGGAAATTAAATTTCACTTTTCATGAAACGACTATTTCAAGTTTCTCGTGTAATATAGGTACTGCTAGCCATAGTAACATCGATCGTTTCAAACGTTACGAAAAATTTCATCAGAATATCTAAATATAACATTAAATGAAATATTCACTTTCTTACGCGATATAATTAGTTATTCTTGAGTGGCTTTGAAAGTCACAATGGAATAATATAATGAGTACGTATTCGTAACACTGCACAGCAGTCACAATTCAATTCACAAACGTGTGTGAATTTTCTATGAAAATACTTATAGAGAGGCCTTGTTGGTAACATATTAATTCTGTAGAATAAAGCTACTTCTATATACCTATACTGGTTTACGAAAATGAAGGTTCAATAATGTTCAGAAAACATCGTTTGAACCAAGAAGAAGCAGGTAGGTAGTTGCGAAATACATTTTAAAATTGTGACAAAATTTTACACCAACTAATTTTGTTTTTAATTAATTAACACGCTTATATTAGCTTCACTTGTATTACAATGCTTGTATGTATGTATGTAACGGAAACTTTGAACATAATTTTCACCGAGTTCCAGAAGTCTGAATGATTTCAAATTTGGCATGTGTTCATAGTTCCAGTGACAATGCAATATGACATTTTTGTAATAAAAATAAAAAAAAAATGGCGGCTCCAAGATGGCGGACGAGATTTGTGATTATGGTCAGATTCGATTCAAAATTAGTAAATGAGGGTTTTTTGGTCGTATAATTCGAATTTTCTGTCAATATTCATAAATTAAAGATGGCGCCTCCAAGATGGCGAACGATATTTGTCATTATGGTCTGATTCGATTCAAAATTAATGTGTGAGGGATTTCGGGGTCAGAGATTATGAATTTTTGTCAAAATTTATAGATTCAAAATGGCAGTATAGGATGGTAGACTATTTTGATTTTAGTTCGAAAATATGAATAGGGCATTCATAAAATCTGTTGTGGAATCATCTGCGGCTGAAAGACAAGCTTTAGTCGTTATTTTCCATCGTTCAAGACAACCTCTTGGGAGGTATTCATGTTGAAAAGGGGAACATTCTCCATGAAAATTGAAAAATGAAAAATGTGATTTATTTGTAATATCTAACAGAAAACAACTACTTCAATGAAAACTAGAGAAAATTGAAAAAATTAACTATCTGAATGAAAATGTGAATTTTCACTTTCAGATTTTTTCAGAGTCTTTTCACAACATCTATCAGATGTAGTTCAATGTCCAGCGTGGCTTGTGCTGGGGGAGTAGTTGTTTTCTGTTAGATATTGCAAATAAATCACATTTTTCATTTTTTAATTTTTCATGGAGAATATTCCCCTTTTCAACATGAATACCTCCCAAGAGGTTATCTTGAACGATGGAAAAGAGTTACTAAAAATTGTCTTTCAGCAGCAGATGATTCCACAACAGATTTTATGAATATCCTATTCATATTTTCGAACAAAAATCAGAATACATCATAGTAAGGTTATTCTGGACTTCCATTGTCTACACGGACAAAGAAAAGAAAAAAAATCTATTTTCTCGAGTCTCACGCTCAGTGGTCTCTTGGTTTCTCCAAGATACGCTTCGCCGCATTCGCAGAGCACGCGGTAGATGCAAACCAGCCATATTAAAGAAGTATCCTTAAGAATGTCGCATTACACTTGAAAACTACTGTAGATCTCAACAGTTGAAACGTCGTGAATAAAAATTTCAGAAAATAGAATTTTTTTTCTTTTCTTTGTCCGTATAGACAATGGAAGTCTAGAATAACCTTACTAAAAGTGAAACATTGTCAACCACTTTCAAACAGAATACATTATGTTATTATGGTCTAAATGCGTAATGCAGGAACGGTTCATCTATATATTTACCGTGATTGTCGTAACTATGGGAATGTATACCACAAGGAAGGAGCGAAACACCGATTTGAAAATACCACGAGCTGGAGGCAGTGTTTTCAAAATTCCTGTTTTCATTGGTGTGAAATAAGAAAATGATGAGGGAAATTGTAGACTCTCCCTTTGAAAAGGCTCGTCTTAAGGCAGTGAGCACTAAGGAATCTGGAGCTTGGCACAATGCTCTTCCTTTTGCTTTGTATGGAACTTTAATGGATGATGAATTTTTCAGAATTTCTGTGAGTTTACGTTTGTGTTGTTATAGTACAGGAGCCGAAGAGAGGTCGACTTTTACCGTTCTATTCAACATACTTCCCATGAATACAGTGAGTTTAAAAAATTTGCACCATATAGAAAACTTTTTTATTATTGATTTGTCAGAAAATTTTATTCTTTATAAAAATCAGTGCATTTTGGAATACTTGCATATGAGTTTTCAAAATTTCAAATTTCCAAACGGTGTACAGGGGGGATCATAAAATAGAATTTCGATCAATACTAAACTACGCTGGCTGTGATTCCAACTTTGAATATTGTTTTCAATTCTGAACAACCGCCTCGAATAAACTTTTTGATAATGTCAATAATAAGGGGTAGTTTACACTTGATCAAAATTCCTATTTTTTGTTCCCCTTGTACACCGTGTGAAAATTTGAAATTTTGACAACTCATTTGCAAGTTTTCTGCAATGCACTAATTTTTATAAAGAATAACATTTTCTGACAAATCGATAATAAAAAAGTTTTCCATATGATGAAATTTTTTTAACTGTATTTAGTCTGGACCACATTTTGATAGGCAACCCATTTTAGGCGTATTCTTCTATTTATGAAACTTCATAAGAAGTATATGTTTCATCAGTTAAACAGAACGGTGGAGGTCGACCTCTCTTCGGCTCTTAGACTATTCGATTTGTGTGACTTATAAATGCATGTGGTTCCATCATCAACGAAAATGGGATCCATGGATTGAGTTGCAGATTCAGTTCTTGACGTTTTTCGCGACCCTCAACTGACCTAAATATATAGTTCATTTCAAGAATTAGAATTTAATCCACATTATTCTTGAAAAATAGTATAGGCGAGCTTTGTCAACAGACGATATTCCTACTGTCCTAGAACCTTTGGGTATAATTCGAGATGATGGTAAGAGTTGATGTAATCAACGCAGAAACTTTGATGTTCATTGACTCAACTTTGAAATAATCAAAAAAGTTCGCATCGATGTGTTGTAAATAAGACGTATTCGTATTGTTGTCCTACGAAAAGTTCAATGATTTTGATAGACGTCCGAATCAGATGGCCTAATTATGATGGAAGAACCTGACCGCTGATTGTATCAATCCAATTATAATCTAATTTCCATGCGAAAAGATAAACACCTCCATTTAGAGCTAAAATGATGACCATGATGGTTTCGAAAGAAAAGAATGGAACAAAGAAATCTCATAAGCATTGAATAGATTACCTTACCGATGTGAGGGTCTATTTCATAACAAATTTTGTTCGCTTAGCAAATAGGTGTGAAAAAATATACCACAATAAGTATTTTCAGTAACACACTCTATTCAAAGTAATTTTCAAAGTTATGGTTTATTAAATAAGAATTTGCATTACCACACTGATGGCGAATAAATCTTTCGAGGTGAAAAAAAAAGTCTTTTCAGTATTTTTTTGTCTCAATATTGACTATGACTCATGATTATTTGTCAAATCCAGAGAATGACACCGAAAAGGTCCAAAGGCAGCGACCAGTTCTCATTATGAATTAGTCAGGATCAGAGGAACGGCTCGAACGTCTCGGCCATTATAGCATCGCCTCTGAAAATATATAGCGCAGTTCTGGAAAAAAGTTTAGAAATTTCATAGATCACAGGTCGTGAAATTTTACTTCTCATATGAAATGAAATAATTCATGTCGACTGAATTCCAAATGATATCCTCATGAATACATTGACTGTGCATTATCAGTAGACAAGCTTAATATTGAGAGAAAATTTCATATCATGAAACGGCGAAGCTTTGAAATTCATATTTTTCAATATCAAATAACTACTTACATCCACTGGAATTGTTGATTTGGGTCCTGAAAATGCCTGCTAAAAGAAACAAGATAGTTATTTGCTTGAGGCAGGCAATGTAGAAAGTTTAGTGATTTCTCATAAATATTCCCAAAAAGTATTCAATAATTTAGCCAAAAAGGCTCAGAGAGGAAAATGGTATATGAATTTAAACATTTCACACTTTTCACATAGCTCATACTCAAGACTCCAGACCTGCCAAAAAAATTCCAACACCTACCCAAGTCCATTATCAAAAAAGGAAGAAAAATGAGTGTTCAGTGTTGTACCCCAAAGAATATTATTTTGTGAAGCCAACAAATGAAAAATTACAAGGTTTTCACAAAATACTTCCAATTATTTGTTGCACAATATCTTACAGCTCCATTTCGCAAATTTCTCTAGCAACTTCTTCAATAATTATTTCAGGAAGTCATTACGTGATTTCCTGTATATACCAGACTAGACGGACTATTTTTTACGGAAATGTATTTTATATAATAAGCACTCAAATACGCATTTATGTTGAAAGTTAGGAACTATTTGTGTTGTTCATCTCATGATATTCTCCCAATTCTGATGGTAAAATTACTTACTCCACAGAGCTTGATGAAAAATATTCTTAGTGGTGAGTTCAAAGGTTATAATATGCATTCTTCAACTTCGAAGAATCTCTTCATGAATTTCTGGTTGCATAATGACGCATTTTTATGAAACTGATAGCCCTCATATAACAAAAATATCTTACCTACTTCACTGATTATAATATCGTAAAAAGATTAGGTTGTATTAAATTAAATCATCGAATACATGAATACTTTGAACTTCTCATGTGAATACAACTCAAGATATAGAAACTAACCAAATCACCAAAACTAGGTCATTTACAATCGACGCGTGTTTCGCCAACAAAGTTGGCATTCTCGGGAGCTCAGAAAGCTTTGAGCTCTAAGATACAGTGCAAGACTGTCGGCAACTTGATTCTCTGGTATCAAGTGACGGGTTGTCAGAATGAATGGAAAACTGAATAAAATATCCAGAAGTAGTTTGATTAGATTTACTAATATCAGGAATGGATGCATTTATATTTTTTGCACGATCTAGTTTTCTTGATTACTTACGATATCTGTTGTCAAAACAGTAAGTTTTGTTGACTGGTTGCTACACCAATGGCGTCGGTAAGTAATACTCACCAACGTCTTCATAATACTGGTTTCTAGGCCAAAGGCGTCAGTAAGTATTTAGTCGCGTCCTCACTGAGTCGACATTGTCGATCGACAAAGTTCAACACAGTCGTTCAACCAGCCTGTACACATGATATTCTACAAATTCGCGTTCAGTCAAATGAAACC
Organism: Chrysolina haemoptera; assembly: GCA_958298965.1. Taxonomy (NCBI): domain Eukaryota; kingdom Metazoa; phylum Arthropoda; class Insecta; order Coleoptera; family Chrysomelidae; genus Chrysolina; species Chrysolina haemoptera. The sequence continues at coordinate 17,171,611 of OY282603.1, forward strand.
GAAAATAAACTGGCCGATGATGAAGTTTTGGTGATTGCCAGTGCTGCATTTGTTCTGATATATTCTAAAAAAAAGTCGATCGACAATGTCGACTCAATGAGGACGCGGCATTTCACTTACCGATGTCTTACGTCATTTTTATATAAATGTCACCTTTGACTTTTCAGTTATAAGCTGGAAATTGATGTGTTAAATCAAGTTAAAAAATGATGAAATTGTGTAAAAATGCTATAAGAATCACAAACTTTAAGCACTACCGATATCAGACATCTATCAGTGAAAAGTGCTTACCTTTCTTGGTATTTCTGAAAAAGAATAATAAAATATTCACGAGTTCAATTCGCAAAATATCCAACAGTATATATTCCCCCACTTCATGAAACAAAAACTCATCCAAACCTTTTTTAACATTCTGAACTGCCCTATCACCTATTCGATTACCCTCAGTGTAGTATGGTGGAATTTAACTGTTTTCATTACATTCGAAGAACAAAATTTTATGAATTCTGTTGATATTGATGTTTGTCTTTATTCTAAGACTAAGCTATCATGTCAACGCAAAGAGAGTTTGGAGCCAAAAGACTTTAACGTGATGTGGCTCGAGCTGGCTGACACCAAACAGAGCAAATTCCTCTGCTGCCTTCACTTACCTCCCAATGAACCATCTTATAGTGACCTTTTTTTTTATTACTTAAATTAGACTTCATCCAGCAGAAGCATCCAACAGCTGAAGTTATTTTAATAAGAGATTTCAAAGTACACCACTCTATATGGCTCAAATTTTCCACAAGACAAGGCAGGTTGTCATGCCGAGGCCTTCGCTATCACGTATGGTCTGGAGCAACTAGTCGAGCAACCCACACGCATTCCTGATGTCAACAAGCAGTATGCCAATACAATTGATCTTTTTCTCACCACCAATGCTGATCCATACAGTATAGAAGTTTGTGCTCCACTTGGAAATTCCGCAACCTCAACTCTATTCTTTGCTCTTTTTCTACACCATCGAGCGGCTCAATGCTGCCTCGTCTCATTTGGCACTACATTTCAGCCGGCTACGATGATCTCCGCATGTTTTTCTTAGCATTTCTATGAAAAAGTGTGTGTTTCTCTCTCAGAGACCCAACACAAGGCGCCGAGACAATTTTGGAGATCATAATGCTGGGAATGCAAACATATATACCCAACACGTCAAGAGAAATATCATCTGATGAACCCTGCTTTAGCAGAAACTGCTCCAGAGCTGTCGTACTCAAGCAGGCAGCATACGGTCGATGGTTGAAAAATATAGGCACTAAGACTGAATCGAAATATGTTGAAGCAAGAAACATCCGCAAGGAGACAAATATCTCTTTGAAAGAGTCCACATCGCCAATATATGATCAAAGTTCGTTGAGTGTCCCGCTTTTTTCCCGCTCTTTTTGGTCATTTGCCGAAGCTGTTGAAAACAATTTTACTTCCAGCTCATTTCCTTTCCTAAACAAGGAATATGGAACAATAGCAATGAACGCTCAGAAGAAAGCCATTATCTTTGCACCAAATTCTACGCTAGATTAATTGGGAAAACAACCCCATAGTTTTACATTGATATGTTATTATTCTCGTCGAATTTCTGAAGGAAACAGTTTATAATTTGAAGAACACAAATTTACCCGATATCAATACAAACCTGGAGTGTAATTCGGCAGGACAATTTAATGAATAAGAAATTTAGAAACATCAATGTCAAACTATTCATTTTGGCAACCAACACCGCGATAATTGATAAACAAATGGATTAGTGAAAACACCACTAGTGTATTTGTCGCTGTAAAAGTTAAAGCTAACTTTTGCCGCTGTCAAAGTGACAATTGCACTGTGGCATATGTAATTTTTTATACATGAATTAAATTGTCAGGAGTAATACCACGAGTGATTGAATTTTCGCGATAAGTCTGCCGATTTATTTCTGAACTAAACTTAATTGCTTCGTTTTCTCAAAACAATTCAGTTGAGTTCAGAAATAAAAGACAGACGTATGAGATAAATTCAATCACGAGTTGAATTTTATTAGACTATTTCACGAATAAAGTTTCTTCATTAATATAACAAAGTATGACAGTTATAAACAAATTTTTAAAATCGTCAATACTATAATGTTTCGTTTCATAATTTCATTTGAATTTGCAGTGAAGCGACTCATTCTGACATATCATCCAGCTATATTTATTATTGATCGATCTGTCAAACGCATTCATTTCGTCATGGTTACGTTATTGAAAATACCGAAGCTGATCTTCCAATCAGAATTGAAAGACAGCTGGTGTTATCGCGACAATTTCACTCACTATATGAAAGTCGCGTCTCCTGCGATATGAGGACCAATCGAGTCGTATTTATTGAGATAATTTCACCAACCAACAAGTTACTATTTGAAATTTGATCGAGTAAACAAAGTGAATTCTTCAATAGTTGCAACTAATGAATAATAAACATGAAGTCTGTCAACCTGACGTTTATGTCATATTAGATTACAAGATGTATCATTGCTGTTTATATTTGTGGTTGACTTGACGACGTGGTCTTTCCGGATCGGAAAGAAAGGAAGCGAAAGGAAGCGTGTACTTTCGCGAAATCCCATTCTGATTTGTCCTCGTATCGCAGGAGACGCGACTTTCATATAGTGAGTGAAATTGTCGCGATAACACCAGCTGTCATTCAATTCTGATTGGAAGATCAGCTTCGGTATTTTCAATAACGTAACCATGACGAGACAGATCGATCAATAATAAATATAGCTGGATGATATGACAGAATGAGTCGCTTCACTGCAAATAAAAATGAAATTATGAAACGAAACATTATAGTATTGACGATTTTAAAAATTTTTTTATGACTGTCATACTTTGTTATATTAATGAAGAAACTTTATTCGTTACCCCCGATAACACGAGTTGTCTTTGGCTTCCGATTGGTCAGATTAGGTGAGAATTTTAAGATGAAGTGAAATAGTCGTTGATAAACCCGCTTCGTTTCTTTTGCGAATAAACTGCACAGTCCTTTTTGACAGTTGCCTGAATGCATGCAACACATTTCACAAGTCGTATGACATATCGAATAAATTTTGGAATTTGCACTCAAACATTTTTGTTTGAGACAATTCATGTCGTTGAATACGAAGATTAATGTTGAAAGAATAAAACCCACGAGCTTAAAAGCACTCGGGTTTTATTCAGTACATAAATCTCCGAATTCAACTCGATAAATTTTGAAACTGAAAAATTCATTCACTGATAAACGAGGTCTTGTTATATTTCCCCCTCTTAAAATTTGAGATTAAACGACCTACCTAAGGAAGTTCATATCTGAATTATATGAGATAGCCACATCCGAAGATCACAAAAGTAGTTGTTCCTGCGTAATTGTTGAAATCGTGTAAAAACTCATCTATCATCGTAGCCCACCAAACCGACCTCGACTCATTATAGTTTTTGCGTTGACAATATAGATATCTACAGGGGTAACAAGTCGTCGGGAGGGTGGGTTGGCATCTCTTCGGACGTGGCTGTCTCATATAATTGAGATATGAACTTCCTTAGGTAAGTCGTTTAATCGCAAAATATATTTCGATAGCCACGTCCTCGAGATCACGAAGGTAATGTTTAAAGAAATTGTGTAACTATATCTATAGTGATGCCTAATCCTGATGAAGAATTGACAAAGTATCTAGTAATACAATTTTGCTTCGAAACACTTTTTGCAAAACGCATTTTGTAAATACAACAATGAAAAAATAATGTCAATAATATTCGATAATTCGATTAGGTAGGTATACATGCCTGTATTCAAATACATATAAATAATGCCTATTTGCAAATTTATACACAACATAATGGTAGAGTATGAACTCTATTTCTCAAAACATATTTGGCAAATTCATTGAAGTTAATGGATTTATTATAAAATATACTGTATTCGAGCTACTTTTGTGAGCATTCATTTACAAAATGTTTGACTATAGTCCGTAATATAATATATCCAGTGACAAGGCACTCAAGATGAACTTTGGCGCAAGAAATGAGAATTTCATATGTTCAGCTATGTGGGTCGAACTGTAGTGTTAGACTGTTTCCGTGTTACGGGGTTCGAAAAACCAAGAATCATGCCTGTTGATTCTTCTGGAACTACTTTTAATAGTTACCTACTTATGCTTTCCGGATAATTTTACTTCACCCATGGTAATTGTTTTATTTTTATTTATTTTTTTGTAGTGGTTTTCTAGAAAGAAAAAGTAGTTTCCTATAAATACTAAACCAAATTGGAAAAACTAAAATGCCCTCGGTTTCATTCGAAATGATCTTATTGATTACTCTTGATGAAAGCAAAAAAGGTGAAAAAGCACAGAAATGAAAATGCTTTCAGTTCAGGGTGACAGTGATACTGTAGTATAACTGAATCTGGGTCCCACAAAACAAAATTCCGACATTATATGTTCTGTTTCTATTTTTCCAACCTGTATTTTCGCACCGCATATTTTCTTCAGAATTGATATACGAGGCAAAAAGCATAATACTTTTGATCTTGCACCAATTCCAAATTGAACTCGGAATACTAACATTATATAGATAACCACCAACGCAATTCTTCCTTGCTACCGTTGGCATAGTCCCTATATTTTCCTTCAATGCCAAAAATTTAATTTTCTTCAAAGTTTTTGTAAGCACCTCATTTGATTGTTGGACAAACACAAATTATGGTTCCAATGAACTACTTGGTAATGAACGTATGGTTGGATAGGTATTAACATACTTGTGATGTATCGAACTGGGCGATGAATTAATTGTCATGTCAATATATAACCGAATGACGAGGCGAGAGGAACCACAACATTGGTGGACTGTGGATAATAGAAGTGTTAGAAAAGATAAGTGTTTTATTTAAATAAAATAGTGAACACCGCAATACTATTTTCTACAAGCGTGCACGATTAACCCTTCAACCGCAGGCAATTCAGTTTGGAAAGTGAAATATTCCAGCACTAGTGCAGGAAAAAGTTTCCGCGCGACTTAAATACTTGGAACGTCGAAGACTGTTTTTAAAAAGTTTATTTTCAGAAATCAAAGTTACAAAAATATAAAATAGATACGTCTGAACAATATCAGTAGTTCGTCAAGACTGAATAAAAGTAATTACACATAAATCAATTGAATAGCATTCTGCGATTCCGCAAGGTTCATTGAATCCACAAAAGTCTATGTCAGCATTTCGTCGGAGCTCTGCTCCGGTCATGTCGGGTCATACAGGGTGGCTCGAGTGTATAACTTCTCCATCGCCGAATGGAAGCATATTTCATGGAGTGAAAAATGCTGAGGTGCTCGTCGGGGGTTGTTCGTCCGTTGGCCCTGGTGGATTCGTTTTTCGTTTTGTACGAATGAAGTGGAAGATGTAGTAGGCCCCTACAATAATCATTGTAATGTAGATGGGAATGATCCAGTGGGTGGTTGACGGATTTTCTGTATGAAAAGTGTGGATCGGTCCTAGGTTGTGCTGTTGCTTTTGAAGTTCATGTATCTTGTCCAGAGGAATATTTTTGATGATGATTTCGGAGATGTTTTCCCTGGGTGGACTGTGTGGTACGACGATTTCTGGGAGGAGCATTGGCTGTCCGTGGTTAACGGTTTTTTCGTTGATGAATTTGTGTTCATCAGTTTCAAATCGACAGCCAGTTGGTAGTTCAATCAAATAGTTCCCTCGAAGTGTTGTAAAATCACTTCGTTTGCAGGTGGTTTGGATTTTGGTTTGATTTGGAAGTATCGCAATATAGTGGGATTCATCGATCTGCTCTATCAAATTGGTTGTGGTCCTTACTGGTGTCTGTTGGCAGGATACGTGGGTGGACGACAATTGGAGTAGTTGAAATACACAGTCTGGTTGTCTCAGGCCATCAACAAGGTTGTTATTAGGACAATAGTAGTTTGGTCGCAGTTCGATGCAGGCAAATGATGTGTATTGGTAGAAGTTCTCGTTCATTATCAGATAGGTACTGGGTGGAACGATCATTGTTGAATTGGCAGTAGGGATGGAATACAGGTGATATAGAAGGAAGATTTCTGGATGGACAATAGGAAAGTGGAGCACAAAAACAATCTTACTATTTGAATGATATGCTTCGATTTCTAAAACCTCATAATATCTATAAGTATATTTTGGATCGTTTGGGAAAATCAATTGATCAGGAGAGTAATAACTCAAAATCGTTTCAACTATGGACTGAAGTTCATCAATTTTTATTATACTGCTATGAGTTGTTTTGAGCCTGGCGAATGTAATTGCGTTTTCAATATCCATCAATAATTGCAAGATGATTTCGAGTGATATATTGATTTGGTTCAGTACGTCTCGAATCTCCCAGTATTCATCAATATTTAAGATTAACTGGTTCAATTTGGTGCTCAATTTGTTCAGGGTGGAAGTTATTGCCTTCTGATTCTGATCAAGTATTGATATTGTTTTATTGAAATTTTCGATCATATCGGTAGTAAGAGAAATATCTTTGTTCAGTTTTTTAACGATTTTTTGTTGATTGGTTTCTAGATCATTGATTGCCTCGTCATAGTGAGCAGCATCATTAGCATCTAGATTTCCGGAAATACTTTTTATAATCGATCCTAACCCGTCTATGAGTCCTCTCTTCACTCGTCCATTTGGACTCAATGAATTGAATTTCTGTTCTGCAGAATTTATTCGATACAAAAGTGCTCGGTCAAGGCTTACGAGTTCGGACATATCGGAGATATTTTCTTTCCTATGAATGGCGACTGTTATGTTTTTATATAAATTTTTTATCGATTGAATTTGGTGTTCGATAGGTTTCAGGTCATAATAGTGGATGAAAGTATGGGTTTTGATTTTTATTCTGGTCGTTCCTAGCTTGAACGGCAGAATCCCTGGATTCTTATTCAGGTTGGTTATTGTTACCTCCTGCGGTACTGCTGGTACCAGTAGGTGGCACCTGTAACATTTTTTTCTTATTAGTATTAGGTCTTTTTAAATTTTGTTTATGAAGGGCAATGACCTTAATGTTTTTGTTTGTGACAACTTTTGCTTTCGTGAATTTTGGTGAAAGTTTATTTCTCGTATTCGATTTTATTTTTCGATAGAGGTCAGTGTCTGGGGTGTATTCTAATGGTTCTTCTCGATTTTGATTGTGTCTATCAATAGTTTTCTTTTTGTGTTTTGTCATTTGTTCGTTTAGATTTCTGTATATTTCTTTTGTCATTTCGCGATGTTCATGAATGTAATTGTTCATAAGTTGTTCGTTAATGTCAATGTCAAATGGATCTTTCGTATTCAAATGTCCATTTATGATATCGATTGGTCTTTGTTTTGTAGATGTATGAATCGAGTGATTATAACCTAGGATAGCATATGGCATTTGGTTCAGAATATCGATTTTATTCTTGTCTTTGGATCTAATAATTCGCAAGTGTTCGATTAGAGTTGAATGGAACCTTTCAATTGCACCGTTCGATTGAGAATTATTGACTGTAATATAATGAATATTGATTTGATGTATTTTGAAAAATTCTTTCACAACAGAATTTTTTAATTCTGATCCATTATCCATTATCACAAGAGCGGGGATACCGTGATGGGTGATGAAAATTAAAAATGCTTTCACGACTTCTATTCCTGAAATTCCTGAAAGGGGGTATGCCTGAGCATATTTGGAAAAGGTGTCGATTATTGTTAAAAATTTTTGACTTTGTGCTTGAAAAGTGTCGATATGTACTACTTCGAAAGGTTTCGAGGGTGTGGGCGTTATCATAAGCTTTTGGTTTGGTGGATTTCTATCGTATTTATTGACTTGACAAATTTCGCATAAATTTATATACTTGGTTACGTCATTTTTTAGTCCTGGCCAATAATATGACCTTTTGATTCTAGTTTCAGTTTCAACAATTCCGCGATGGTTTGTCTTGCCCTCATGATAGTTTTTTATTAATTCTGTCTGTCTGTCTTCTGTTGTAACGTCTTCTAGAACTGAGTTACATTTTATCAATTTATATGCAGAGTTTTTGAAGGTTGTTTGTAGGGTGGTGATAATACGAGGGGTATATGTGTCGTTTTCGTAGTAAATTGCATATGTGAATTTTGGATCAATATAATTTTTAAAGAGATTGATTATGTCATGTTCGAGGTTGCTGATCGATATTTGGCAAAGGATGCGTTTTTTTGTTGGAAATATTTTTTCTATTTTTGGTTTTGTTGGCGAATGTAGAACGAATTTTACCATTAACTGGTGGTCATAGGTGTTGAGTGATTTTTCGGAGGTTTTCATTTCCAGTATTGGTTCTTCGTGGCTGGTATGTATTGTATCTCCGTCTGTTTCTTCATTTTCTTCAGTCGAGGCAGATTCCTCGGAGGAATGTTGTTGTTCCCTCACATCTGTCATTATTGGTGGGTCACTTATATTTCCTGTGGTAGAGAGGTTGTCTTCGTTGTCATCAGGTATTGGTTTCCGATTGCTGGTTCCAGCAAATGATTGGTTGAATTCATCTACGTATCGAAAAAATTCTTTTGTGTGTATCTCGATACGGGAAAGTGCATCTGCGTTGGTGTTATTTTTTCCTTTTTTGTACTCTACGTCATACTCGAACTCTTCAAGTTTCAAACGCCACCTTACCAGTCTCGAATTTGGTTCTTTGAGTGACATCATCCATTTTAGTGGTTTGTGGTCAGTTACTATCTTGAACTTTCGGCCGTACAGGTATGGCCTAAAGTATTTCGTAGACCATATTATTGCTAATAGCTCTTTCTCGATCGTACTATAATTTTGCTCAGACTCATTGAGCGTCCTGGAGGCGTACGCCACTGGTTTGTCTTTTCCAACAGGCCCCTGTGATAAAATGGCCCCTATGGCAAAGTTACTTGCGTCTGTGGTCAAATTAAAGTCTTTGAAAAAATCAGGGTACTGTAGGATAGGTTCATTAGTCAATAGGGTTTTACAATCTTCGAAACATTTTATGAACTGAGGTGTATGTTCGATTTTGGCGTCTTTCTTCAAGCATAGAGTTAGGGGTTTGGTGATTCGGGCGAAGTCCTTGATGAATTTTCGGTAGTAACCGAGTAGGCCAAGAAATCCTTTAATTTCTTTGGTTGTTCGTGGAATTGGATATTTCTTGATCGCGGCGATTTTGTCCGGATTCGGTCTGACTCCTTCTGGTGTAACGATATGGCCCAGGTAAGCTACTTCTTTCTTGAGGAATTCCGATTTATCGAGTTGTATCTTGAAGTTGGTGTCCCTGAGTCGTTGAAAGACTTTGGTCAGACTAACAAGGTGTTCTTGAAGGGAAGTCGAATAGATGATGATGTCATCAAGATAGACTAGGCAAATTTCATTCTGGAGACCTCGTAGAATGTTGTCCATGACTCTCTGGAACGTCCCTGGAGCATTCTTGAGCCCGAACGGCATACGCAAGTATTCGTAGTGCCCATTTTCAACGTTGAAAGCTGTTTTCGGAATATCTTCGGAATTCATCTCTATCTGGTGGAATCCGCTGGCTAGATCTAAAGTAGTGAAATAATTGCACTTCCCGAGTTTGTCGAGGACATCCGTTATATTTGGAAGCGGATATCGGTCGTCTATAGTTTTTTCGTTGACCTTCCTGTAGTCAACGACTATTCTCCACTTCTTTTTTCCAGATGCGTCCACCTTTTTTGGTACAATCCATATCGGTGATGACCATGGCGAACTACTTGGACGAATAATACCCTGATCCAGCATCGATTTGACTTGTCTTTCAACTTCGGGTTTGTGGATGAAGGGGTAACGATACGATTTCGTAAAAACAGGTATTTCGTCTTTGGTCTTTATGCAATGTTTCACTTGGTTGGTAAAAGTCAGTGGTCTATTTTCTGAATGAAATATGTCGGAAAATTTTCTACATAATCGAAGTATTTCACGTTTTTCCTCTTCGTTCATGTGGGAGGTTCGAATCAATTGGTCAATATCGAATTTTGAGATGTCATTTTTTGGGGTTACATCAACGTGATAAATTTCGTAATTATTTTCTTCAAAATGTATAGATTTGATTGGATTCGATAGGGACAACGTTATTTCTTGATTAGTTTTATTGGAAATTTCAGCTGAAGCTAGACCATTTTCTGCTGTGGAAAGGGTTTCGGGAATTTCGCAATTTTGAATATTTTGTCTTGGTATGATGACGTGACCATTTTTTCTATCAACTGGAATTTTGGTTATCAGTTTTGTATGGGGTTTGATTGTCACCTTGTACTTGATACTTTGAAGTGATGGTTGATAGTGTATCGGAATAACACAAGTGGGAGTGGATAATTTGGAATTGACGAAATCGAGTTGGGCATTCAGGAGTTTCAAATTATCGAGTCCGATAAGACCGTCAAAAATATTGTGGAAATTGAATAGGTAAAACTTGAGGCTATCATTTTTTTTGAGTTCTGGGAATATTGGGATCTCTGCACAGTAATCGTGAGATGATGTTTGAAAAATTGTAGATACTATGAAAGGCTCGAAAAATATTTTATCCTTGTAATATTTGGAGGCTAATTCGGGGTTGATGAAGGATTTCGTGGAACCGGTATCGATAAGAAGTTTCAAAGGGGGGTGCAGAATTCGGATGTAGGGGAGTTCTTTTTTGTCGGTTGATAAATGATATTCTATCACGTCTCTTCGTTTGGTGTCCGGTCCTCTAAAAAATTTTCATGGTGTTCCTCATGGTATGTGTCGTCATAGTTTTCAAATTCAAAGTTCGTAGGGTTCTCTTCGTAATTGGGTTCCGTTTGTTCGTCAAAATGTTCAGTATTAAACAATTCTTCCGAAATTATATTGGGTCGTTGGCCATTATTTTGGAAAAAATTATTTTGACTCTGTCTCCTGTACTGAGGTGTTGTGATTCGGGTCGATGTACTCATTGGTGTAGGTGTATTTTGGGGAACATTCTGGGATGGTTTCCATGCATTTCGGGGTTTTCCGAAAACTTGGGAATTTGTAGGGAATCTTTGGGTAGGCGGATTCGGGTGCCTCGGTAAATTTATTGGTCCTCTTGGAAATTGGGACGGTTGCGGCAAGGTAAAGTTCATTGGTCTGTATTGTGAAGTCGAAGGTCGCTGAATAAAATTATTTTGGGGATGTTGGTATGAGAATTGAGAATGATTACTTGGTTTTCCTATAGTAGTATTGGCATGATTAGATTGATTTGATTTTTGAAAATATTTAATATTATCCTCTTCGATTATAAATTGCAAAGATTGTGCGAGTGAGTTAGGTCTCATAGCACGTATAATTGGGCCTAATGGATCTTTCAAACCCGCTAAAAATGTTTTGAGTGCCTGTTTTTTAAAGAATTCTCTCTTACTTTCACGTTCAAAAGCTTCTTCTACATTTAGGTCAATATGATTGCAAATTGTATTTAATAAATGCAAAACATTTTCATGAAACTGAGAAGGAGATTCATTTGGCTTCTGCCTTAAATTAACCAAGTCCTGATTCAAACAGTTTTCATCCCTTTGATCGCCAAAATTTTGGGTCAAGGCTGATTTAATATCGGCCCAACTTTTGATTCCATAGATGGCAACAACTTCTTCAGCCCTTCCTTCAAGTTTATTCATAATTCCGTTCAACAAAAGTGTATTTTGAAAATTATTAATATTTACTGTGTCCCAGTAATGATTGAGAATGGATTCGGAAGCACTGATGAATCTATGAAGTTTATTTGGGTTTCCATCAAAATTTGGAATTATTGATAGATTTTTAATATCTAATGCTGGAGGAGCCATATTTAATTCTATATTAGTAATTTTTAAATTGTCAAATATTTTAACTAATACTAATTCTTCAGTGTTTTCGCAAAAGGAAGCACGAGAGGGATTGAACTCTAAATCTTGAGTGTTTTCGCTGAAGGAATCACTGGATGAAGAGGAGTCTGACATGAACTAAAGAAAATCAACTTACAGCATCAGTATTGCGACGTTCGGAACCATGTGTACTCTTCCTGGTATCCTGGATGGAATCTCGGGAGACACACTGTATATAAAGTTCGGATATTTTGTTTAAGAGTTAAAACTCACAGATTTTCCGCGATGGATATCCACAAAATATCCTACCGACTGCGCCACTTAAATACTTGGAACGTCGAAGACTGTTTTTAAAAAGTTTATTTTCAGAAATCAAAGTTACAAAAATATAAAATAGATACGTCTGAACAATATCAGTAGTTCGTCAAGACTGAATAAAAGTAATTACACATAAATCAATTGAATAGCATTCTGCGATTCCGCAAGGTTCATTGAATCCACAAAAGTCTATGTCAGCATTTCGTCGGAGCTCTGCTCCGGTCATGTCGGGTCATACAGGGTGGCTCGAGTGTATAACTCGCGCTAAAGCTTTCTTAGGTGATGATATGATATTTATAGGCATTCGTCATGAAATTTTTTCATTAACATAAGATTATCATACCTAAGTAATGGAGATACAGTCTTCAGAACGTAAGAATGTAATGACCGGCTTCAGGAGCCTGGTGAAAACGCATATAGGGGGCGGATGATAACCCGAACCTATCCTGAACCTATTCAACTCTTTTTTTTTTTCAAGTCGTTATGAAAATCTTTCAATCTTTGGTCACTCTCGTGGTGAGAATGGGAATGAATCGTCCATAAAAATCTCATTAACAAATTCGGAATGAAAATGCTGATTTTTGTCACTCTCGAAACGAGAATGAGAAACAATTCCCATACAATTTGTAATTGTCCAGTGGAAAATAAAGTATTATTATTATTATTATTATTATTATTATTGCACTTCATTTTGGAAGTGATAATGAAAAGTGCAAATTTTCTTGATGAGAGAAAAATGTCAATAGTAAATGGAATGAAAATGCTGATCTTTGTCACTCTAGAAGTGAGAGCGAGAATTAATTATTGCCCAAGTGCAAATTTTCTTGATAAGAGAAAAATCTCATTAACGAATTCGAAATGATAATGCTGATTTTTGTCACTTTCAGAATGATAGTGAGAAAAAATTGCACTTCATTTTCGAAGTGAAAATAAAAAGTGCGAATTTTCTTGATTAGAGAAAAATCTCATTAGCAAATTCGGAATGGAAATGCTGATCTTTTGGTGCTCTAGAAGTGAGACTGAGAATTAATTATTGTCCATCATTTTCGGAGTGAAAATTTAAAGGGCAAATTTTTGAGATGAAGAAAAATTTGAAAAATCGAAATTAAAATGCTGATTTTTGTCACGCTCGGAATGAGAGTAAGAAACAATTGCACTTCATTTTCTAAGTGAAAATGAATAGTGCAAATTTTCTTGATAAGAGAAAAATCTCATTAGCAAATTCGGAAAGAAAATGCTGATTTTTGTCATTCTCGGAATGAGAGTGAGAAACAATTGCACTTCATTTTCGAAGTGAAAATGAAAAGTGCAAAATTTTCTTGATGAGAGAAAAATCTCATTAGCAAATTCGGAATGAAAATGCTGCTCCTTTGTCACTCTCGAAGTGAGAGTGAGAATTAATTATTGTCCGTCATTTTCGGAATCAAAATGAAAAGTTCAAATTTTTTTGATGGGATAAAGATATCATTAGCAAATTCGGAATGAAAATGCTGATATTTTGTCACTGTCGGAGTGAGAGTGAGAATTATTTGCCATCATTTCCGGAGTTAAAATGAAAAGTGCAAATTTTCTTGATGGGAGAAAAATTTCATTGGCAAATTCAGAATGAAAATGCTGATCTCTTTTTATTCTCGAAGTGAGAGTGAGAAAAATATCATCCGCAAATTCGGAATGGAAATGCTGATCTTCCGTCACTCTCGAAGTGAGAGAGAGAGAATTTATCATTGCCCATCATTTTCGGAGTGAAAACGAAAAGTGCAAATTTTCTTGATAAGAGAAAAATCTCATTAACAAATTCGAAATGAAAATGCTGTTTTTTGTCACTCTCGGAATGAGAGTGAGATACAATTGCACTTCATTTTCGAAGTGAAAATGAAAAGTGCAAAATTTTCTTGATGAGAGAAAAATCTCATTAGCAAATTCGGAATGAAAATGCTGCTCTTTTGTCACTCTCGAAGTGAGAGTGAGAATTAATTATTGTCCGTCATTTTCGGAATCAAAATGAAAAGTTCAAATTTTTTTGATGGGATAAAGATATCATTAGCAAATTCGGAATGAAAATGCTGATATTTTGTCACTGTCAGAGAAAGAGTGAGAATTATTTGCCATCATTTCCGGAGTGAAAATGAAAAGTGCAAATTTTCTTGATGGGAGAAAAATTTCATTGGCAAATTCAGAATGAAAATGCTGATCTTTTTTTATTCTCGAAGTGAGAGTGAGAATTAATTATTGCCCATAAATTTCAGAGTGAAAATGAAAAGTGCCAATTTTCTTGATAAGAGAAATATCTCATTAGCTAATTCGGAATGAAAATGCTGATCTTCTGTCACCATCGAAGTGAGAGTGAGAATTAATTATTGTCCATCATTTTCGAAGTGAAAATGTAAAGTGCAAATTTTCTTGATAAAAGAAAAATCTCATTAACAAATTTGAAATGAAAATGCTGATTTTTGTTACGCTCGGAATGAGAGTGAGAAACAATTGCACTTCATTTTTTAAGTGAAAATGAAAAGTGCAAATTTTCTTGATGAGAGAAAAATCTCATTAGCAAATTTGGAAAGAAAATGCTGATTTTTGCCACTCTCGGAATGAGAGTGAAAAACAATTGCACTTCATTTTCGATGCAAATTTTCTTGATGAGAGAAAAATATCATCCGCAAATTCTGAATCTTCCGTCTCTTGGAATGAGAATGAGAAACAATTGCACTTCATTTTCGAAGCGAAAATGAAAAGTGCAAATTTTCTTGATGAGAGAAAAATCTCATTAGCAAATTCGGAATGAAAATGCTGATCTTTTGTCACTCTCGAAGTGAGCCCACTAAACAATATCAAATTGCTGCAAATTTTGCCAGCAAGTTTTCTCATAGATGGCATCTTCACCTTCTCAAACTTACAAAAGTAAACTTGTATTTTGCGAGTTTACAGACAATTTAATTTGAAATATAACTGAAGTTACCAGAAAGTTTTTACTTGAAAACTTCTATGAAAGTCTAAAAAAGTTACTGAAAATATCATGTGAATTAATTGAGAATTGCTGTGAGAGCTGAGAATGGGGTTACAACAATATTGATTTATATGACACTAAGGTAAAACACGATTAAATTTCCACAGATTTATTATCTTCGCGATATGTTTCGATCTCAAGCGAATGTAGCACACTCTGTACCACATTTGCTTGAGAAAGATACTGCGTATCAAAACATGTCGCGAAGATAATAAATCTGTGGAAATTTAATCGTGGTTTACCTTAGTGTCATATACCTACTTAATATATTGATTTATTTTCATTATAATATCTTTATACACAATTTTTACATCTTCAATTATTATATGTAATATTTTAAAACTACTGATTCCAGTAAAACTATTGAGAGCAGAGTCACTTGTCAAAAGTTCACATAATGTCAACACTTTTGGCGTATTCACTTGAACTTGAAAATCCCTGAATTGTTTTGGACCACTATTCATAAAAAATTAGGTTGGGTCTGAAGTATTAGCAGTAATCCTTCAGCAGCATCAATATCTTCTTGGTTATGGCTTGGTTTCTCATTTTCCTGGCAATCAATTGGAATTTCTTGTTTATTGGAAACTTTCTCCTTCAAAGCAATTCATTTTTTCTGCCTTTCTGCTGTATTCGAAGATCCAGGTGAAACTCTCTGCATTGGTAGCTACTAGGAAGGCACAGCCGTTTTTTTTCAACATACTTTCTTGGAGATATTCTCAGCTGAAAAAAAAAACAAAACTTCACTTAGTATTTCAACTTAAATTTGAAGAACCTTTTCACCTTTACTTTATTGAAGTAATCACTTTCTGTGAAGTTAAGAGAACACACTCATGAATTTGGTACCTGGTTTTCCAATTTTTAACATCAAAATCGAAGCCTTCTGATAGTCAACCAGAAGCTTTGTCAGCGATGTTCGTCCATTTTGCTTTCAATGTAGACCTTTCGTTGTCCGGGTTTAGGAAACAAATGAAACGAGAGTTCAGGAAGTTTTTTCTCCCAGGAATTACGAAGAGGCACTGAACAATACCGACTCATGATCAAAACTTTAAAACATATAAAAAATATCTTAATAAATGATTAAATCAAACCGCTTTCTCATATGTAAACAAACAAACAAATACTGTCTATCTAGTTTTGCATATATTGCATGTGCATGTGAAAATTTACTACCAACTCATACATTATAGTTATAGTGAGATTTTTTTTTGAAAATTGCAGTGAACGTGAATCAGTAAACATTGCATGTGGAACTTCACCACCAACTCCCATATTAAATTTATAGTAAGATTCTTGTTTGAAAATTGCAATAATTTCATTTTCGTAAGTTCCGACAACCTTAAATGTAACTTGCATAACTTGGGCTAATAAATTATTATTATTATTATTATTATTATTATTTACGAAGGAAGCTTGTAGTGACTTTTCATTTGAAAACTGAGAAAAACACATTTACAGTAAACCTACATGAAGTTTGCAAAGATATATTACAAATGGGCGAAAGATCTCATTAGCAAATTCGGAATGAAAATGCTGATCTTTTGTCACTGTAGGAGTGAGAGTGAGAATTATTTGTCCATCATTTCCGGAGTGAAAATGAAAAGTGCAAATTTTCTTGATGAGAGAAAAATCTCGTTAGCAAATTCGGAATGAAAATGCTGTTCTTTTGTCACTCTCGGAGTGAGAGTGAGAATTAAATATCCATCATTTTCGGATTGAAAATGAAAACTGCAATTGGTTATCATCTCATACGTAATGGTTTGTTGGCTTTTCCGATCTTTAAAATGAAAACGAAACATTATGTTACTCATTTCGTGATATGTTCCTAATATCCTTCTTAGTTATTTCAATTGTCTTTTTTCTTCGATGAATTCAACCTTCCGACATTTTTTTCCCATTGGTTCGTTATTTACACGATTCCACTAACACACAGTTCAAGCGTAAGAACTATAATGAGTTGAGGTCGGTTTAGTGGACTACGAGGTGAGTTGTTACACGATTTCACAACAGGAACTACTTACTACCTTTGTGATCTCGAGGACGTGGATATCGAAATATAATAAAACTTTGATGTTGCCTTCCTCAAGTTTTGGTTAACAAAACCACGACATATGTATGTCAACACGATGACTTCTTCAAGCAGAAGTTCAGATAATAATAATCAAGTGTATCATACTTTGCTTGGAGAAACATATGTCGCGGTTTTCTAAACGAAATATTGTGGAAATCAACAATAAAGTTTTATTATGAACGTTTGTATGGATGTTCATCAAGTATCGGCTACAGCGATTCGAAACTTTCATTTCTGTTTTACTAATTGAATTAAAACCATAAGTTTGATTTTTGGAAATATAGCTTCAAGGTTCTCGAAGTGATAAATTGACACTTTTTGTTATTAGCTTCCATCGCATTCTCTAGAGGTAACTTTTTCTGCTAAAGTAGGGAAGTCTACGTCTGAAAATCAATAGTATACTTCGTCACCAACGTAACTAAACATGTGAAATTCCCATTTATAACGCGAACACACATCTTGAGTGCCTTATCACTGGATATATTACGGACTATATATAGTCTGTTTTACGATAAATGCACATCGCGGGCGTGCATATTCTCCCATTTCAAGCTATGTTTGTTTTAATGTAATTTACGAGCTCGATGTTTAAGGCCTTTAAAATACCCACAGAAACTCAATGAGTCTATAGATACTAGAAAGGGGAACTTTGTACTTTTCATGGATTAGTAATATTTTCTATGTTTTTATGGTTGAAGCAATAGCATGTAGTTAGGTAGGTACCTACTGTTCTATTCTGAGCTGTCCTATGGATATTGACCAGTTGAGCTTAGTTAACCTAACTCTTGATTATCCACCTGAAGGCTTGCCAAACGTTTTTTTTGAATACTTGTTCTTTGAAGTAATTGTCGTGAGGTAACACTCATTTTTGTCCAGTTAAATTTTCTCGAAACGACACAAATATAAACACGATTAAATATCGGTTGAATATATGAAAATCTAATCGGTTTATCTTCTTGCACTGCACTGTCTGGAACCTTTGGTGTAGTAATAAATATACTAAGTTTCATCCCAACAGTTAAGGTTTAAGGCTTTATGGGACCCTAGGCAGCCGTCAGGATTTTGGCCACATACTTGATCCATTATTGCGAAGAGAAACAAAAATGGTAGGTCGTGATATCGAATGAATATGGGATGAAATTGGTCAAAAAATTGAAAAAAAAAAATCATTATAATTAAATTAATGTAATAATGTGTAACAACAGTTAAAAAACATACTACTGCGAAATGTAGATAATCGTTAATTGAACTAAAAGGAACAAACATCAACATAACATTATATTAAATTGAAAAAGAACAATAACCAAATTTATAGGACAACTTAAAAAGTACAAAAAATGTTAACGCACTTTTTCATTTGCAAATTTATTAACAATTTCTTCATAATTCATCTCATTCTTGATTGAAACTCGTGTCGAGGTATTAAAAAGAGCGGTTTGGTATTGGGATAAAACAACATTATATTCGTATTCATCTTGTTGTCATATACTATTATAAAATTTTGTCGACATTTTTGAAATACCAAAACACTTGAGAATATTTCGCAATGGTGATCCACTTTTCGCACTGGTGATTCACTTTACGCAACTGAAATAGTTATTTATGATACAAGTGTTAAAAGTGGCATTTTATTTTGTGAGTGGGGAATATTGCGAAACGAGCGTTAGCGAGTGGAGCAACCCCACGAGCAAAATAAAATCACTTTTAACAAATGTATCATACAAAATTTTTTGTTCAACAGTTACTGCTAGTAAGAAAAAAACAAAAAAAAAATAAGATCCATAAGGATTCGAACACACGATCTTTGGATTACAAGGCTGACTGACAGATACTTCAAATATAATAAACCCCAACGCACTTTATTTATGAATGTCATTATTTGTCAGTGATGAAAGACATTCTACAGTTGGACTAAATACTACTTCGTTTGTAACTTCAAAAGGAATTAGTATTATCAATTGCGCAAACGACCAAATACATGTGTGAACTTTTATAAACGATTCCTCTTGAGTAGGTGTTCTGATTATAATATCTGATTGAAGTGTTTCTATTAGAGAGATCTATATTACTGAGTATCCATCATCTCATCTGTCATTTTACTTTTAACACTAGTGTTAAAAGTACTTTTAACACTAGTGTTAAAAGTACTTTTAACACTAGTGTTAAAAGTGATTTTGTGAAAACGTCAGTTTTTAGTTCATGTGTCAATGAATTAAAAACGTCATTTTTAATGTCAGTTGTACAAAAAATATTTTTTACCTGTCATTTCAATGTAAAAAACGTCACTTTAAAACAACAATGCGTAAAGTGAATCACAAGTGCGAGAAGTTAATCGCCAGTGCGAAATGTGAATCACCAGTGTGAAAAGTAAAATAGTAATACCAGTTACATTAAAATTTCGTCAGAATATTTTTAATTATACTTTCGTGTCAAAAAGTATTGTATCATACATTTGTAACAAGATTTTATTTGGCTTGTGGGGTTGTTACACTAACTGACGCTCGTTTCGCAGTATTCCCCACTCACAAAATAAAATGCCACTTTCAACACTTGAATCATAAATAACTATTATTAGCACTGCCTATATTAGGTTCAGTAAACAAACTTGAATTTGAAATAGACTGAATTGTTACCTGCTCACCTTATTTGTGGAATATTCCAGTCATTTCAATCTTTCGTGAAAATACGACTTCTTTTGCTTTGAGAATTTATATTTCATAATATTAATGGTTATAACAGTGGACAGCGAAGAGTTTTGGATTTACAAAACAAAATGTATTTTGAGAAGGGGAACATTCTCCATGAAAATTGAAAAATGAAAAATGTGATTCATTTGTAATATCTAACAGAAAACAACTACTTCCCCGGCACAAGCCACGCTGGACATTGAACTACATCTGATAGATATTGTGAAAAGACTCTAACTGAAAAGGATAGAAAAAATCATTAAATAAATTAGATAGGAGAATGTTATTAAAAAATATCACTCACAGAAATCGTTCATTTCATTGAAGCAAGGTCCGCTTCTCTCGCATTTAATCCCCAATACATTTTGGTCGACAAAAATCTATTTCGCTTTGCCAAGCTCTTCAGGAGGATTGATATAGGATTGGAATAAAACAGGCTTTTCAGAAGCATACACATCAGGGATGGATATGAGAGAAACATTTCTTCTGCGGTGACACTTTAAAAATTATTTTTTGACATAGACCTGTCATGAGCATTTTGATTTTAGTTCGAAAATATGAATAGATTTTATGAATTTCCTATTCATATTTTCGAACTAAAATCAAAATGTATTTTATTGAGACTAACAAAAAATCAAGCAAATGAAGACCTTTTACTTTTCAAATCGAAAACCGTTCGTCGAACACAAAAAAAGTGAAGAAACCATGTTTATGGGAAGATACAATAAAATTATAAAAATAGGGCTTATATCTGACAAAAAAACAGTAGTAGTAGTATTTTGATCAAAAATATGAGAGGACATGTTTACAGGGACGCCACTGATGAAAATAAGCAAAACCTTTACCATGTAAAAAATTTATTTTTATGTGTTCTTTGCATGTACCAAAGAGACATATTGAGAAAGAACTGACTTATTTGTTAAATTTCAACATCCTGCATCTCAGAAATAAAGCAGTTGCAGACACATGTTTATGGAAAAAAATCTTATTTTGACCCAGGAATACGTCCTTGAAATATTTATATTGAATTCAGAAACCCTGTATATGCATATCGTTTTCCATCGTTGAACTTTCAATCGAACTAACGGCAGTGTTGTAATGTAATATCAATTATTACGCAACTGAACAAGCAGTTTGTCATCTGAATCTGAAAATAAAATGCAACTCGTGCATGTACATTTTTATTGTAGAATAGCGGTTTGGTTTTATAAAGGAGACTTATTTTTTGAATTCCTAAAATCGTATGGATCTACCAAATGATTTCTCGTAGTTTATAGAGATTATCATTGACAGTACCGAAAAAATTATATAAGATATATATATATACAGCGTGATTTACGTAGGCCGTGCATTAGAAGTTTTTTAACTTGCAGTTGGACTAGAAACTTGAAATTTGGTATGCTGTCATAATTGATCATGTGCGTTCTACAACTATACAGGGTATGCCAAAAGTCGGTACCAACTTTCTTATTTTAAATGGAAAACTAATATTTTTTTGTCACGGTTCGATTGGCCTTCTGATTATGACTTCAGACAACCTAAGTTATGTTTACTTATCTATCACAGTTTTTGAGATATGTCCATTTTTCTGAAAAAAATTACGGCTGTAGTAGTTTACGAAAACATGTGTAGCCCGCAAACCGTTCAAAATTAGGAAACCAAATTTATGGAGCAGTTAGCTGGTAGTCCAGGCTAACACCTGATGTCTCATCGACGGTCCCATTTTGTACCATATGGGCGCAGGCGATTTTTGAATGTCGCAATATAAAATTGTCAAAAACTCAATTTTTTCAAATGGCACCTATCATTTTTTTTTTAACCATTCGAAAGAAAATTGAATTTTAGGATGAGTTATTTCAGCATTCCCTATACCCAAGTTCAACCTCTATCGAGTTATTCAATAAAAATCAAGAAATGCCTTATCTTGCAGAATGATTATGTGTGTATGCCATGGAAACAAAAGAAAATTGTAATAATTTAATCAAAAATATTGAACAATATTGACAGAACTCTAGCGTAAATGTTCAATATGACCACCATTGTTGTTCAAACATTCTATTATTCTACTTTCAATAGATTGCGTAGCACGTCTGACTTCGTTGGGATCGAGACTGTCAAAAGTCTGTATTATTCTAAGTCTCAACTCATCTATATTGTGAACTGGTGAAGAATAGACCAAATCTTTTACCCTACCCCAAATATAAAAATCTAAAGGGGTAAGATCTGGAGATCTTGCAGGCCAGAGAAAGGGTCCTCGATTTCTTTTACCCTACCCCAAATATAAAAATCTAAAGGGATAAGATCTGGAGATCTTGCAGGCCAGAGAAAGGGTCCTCGATTTCCCCACCAATGGGTCCTCGAACATGGATGTCAATGTGGTAAACACAGTTCGTGTATTGTACGGTGGTGCCCCATCCATCTGGTACCATGAACGTGCAGCTCTAGCCAGTGGCAAATTGTCAAGAAATGTTTCTATTACGTTTTGAAGAATTTCTACATATCTGTCACTATTCAGATTTTCATCGTACATAAAGTAGCGTACCTCTTGGTTCATTACCAAACAAAACACATTTATTCGAAATTGTACTTGATTTTCAACTTCGAACACCATATGTGGATTTTCAGAAGCCCAAAAATGTCGATTGCGCCTATTGTAAACTCCCTGCTGACAAAACTTTGCCTCATCAGTCCAAATTATGTTGTCTAAGAATCCGGCGTGCTCTTGTATTTTGAGTAATAAGTCCTCGCAAAAGTTTACTCTACGGGGAAAGTCACCTGCGTGTAATTTTTGCAATCGTATAAATTTGAAAGGATGTAGCTTATGGCGGTGTAAAATGTTTTGTATTGCAGAGTATGAAAATCCCAATTCCAAAGACGCCGTTCGTATTGAGGCTTAAGGATATGCTTGAAAATATCCGAGATTGGTAATTTGATTATCGTCATTGCCAGTTAGTGGTTTGACTCTCGTAACGGGTCTAGCCACCTTCCCAAAATGTATAAAATTAGTTTTCAATCGTGAGAACTTGCCCCGTGTCATCCTCGGTAAGTTTGGATATTTCAAATTAAACTCTCGGACAGTTCGCTGCACAATTTTTTGACACATGCCGTGGATAACAAACAAGTCACAACACAACTTCGTTTGTATAATTTTCCATATTCCAATCAACTTTATTTAAGAATTAGCACGACTCGTTTTTACTTTGACAGAATAGCACCTTCTTGTTTACAGTTGTTTTTTGTTTTCATGGCATACTTGAATAAACACAAAAGCATTCGACAGGATAAGGCATTTCTTGATTTTTATTGAATAACTCGATAGAGGTGGAACTTGGGTATAGGGAATGCTGAAATAACTCATCCTAAAATTCAATTTTCTTTCGAATGGTTTAAAAAAAAATGGTAGGTGCCATTTGAAAAAATTGAGTTTTTGACAATTTTATATTGCGACAATCAAAAATCGCCTGCGCCCATATGGTACAAAATGGGACCGTCGATGGGACATCAGGTGTTAGCCTGGACTACCAGCTAACTGCTCCATAAATTTGGTTTCCTAATTTTGAACGGTTTGCGGGCTACACGTGTTTTCGTAAACTACTACAGCCGTAATTTTTTTCAGAAAAATGGACATATCTCAAAAACTGTGATAGATAAGTAAACATAACTTAGGTTGTCTGAAGTCATAATCAGAAGGCCAATCGAACCATGACAAAAAAATATTAGGTTTCCATTTAAAATAAGAAAGTTGGTACCGACTTTTGGCATACCCTGTATAGTTGTAGGACTGAAAACATTTGAGGTAGAACGCACATGATCAATTATGACAGCATACCAAATTTCAAGTTTCTAGTCCAACTGCAAGTTGAAAAACTTCTAATGCACGGCCTACGTAAATCACGCTGTATATAGGGTGTCCCAAGTTATCGTATACAGGCAATATCTCGCTTATCTGACAAGGTATTTAAAAAGTAGAAAACTGCTTTGAATAGCATTCAAGAACCTTCCTAATGACGTATAAAAAAATGTATTACATTCGACAGTCCAGTGGTAGCTACCGGTCACTTTTTATTTTCAAATGGCACCCCCTGTATATTGTCATGTGTATATTTGGAATACAACGATAGCGCATACTTGATATTTTTTTGTCAATAACAACAAAAACATTAACATTTTTTGACTTTTTTACGTTAGTTGATTATCCTTATGAAAATTAAAAATTGCCTCCGCGCATTATGACGTGCCCCATGTCTTAATGCACGTATTGTTTTTTCCAGTTGGTGAAATGGTACTTATTATTATAAATAATTATGAACACTTGCTGTAGTTTTTTGTTCGTTTTTTGAATTGTATCATAGGTATTTTGGTTGAAATTCATACTTAATGAATTGTAAATGTTTTTGTTGTTATTAATAAAAAAATACCAAGTATGTGTTATTGTTGTATTTCAAATAGAATGACTCGCAATTTTCGATGACAATGTACAGCGGGTGCCATATTACTCACCAAAACGTCAAACAGTGGACTGTGCAGACACTTCTGAATGAATATCAATTATAAAATCTAGAGCATTATATAATGAATTTATAGGCAACATCAATTAACTATCGTATTTGGTCAGACTTTCATCAAAATCTGTTCATAAATAAACAAATTATAAAATAATTTTTTCTGAAATTCCACCAACCAACATTCTTTTCAAATTTTATTATTTTATAATTTTTTTATTTATGGATAGATTTCGATGGAATTCTGGCCAAATATATTTCTAAATATTCTGATTCAAGTGGTGTAGTCAGAATTTTGATAAAAGTTCTG
This sequence comes from Chrysolina haemoptera, assembly GCA_958298965.1. Taxonomy (NCBI): domain Eukaryota; kingdom Metazoa; phylum Arthropoda; class Insecta; order Coleoptera; family Chrysomelidae; genus Chrysolina; species Chrysolina haemoptera. The sequence goes on from OY282603.1 coordinate 17,196,314, forward strand.
AAATTGAAGTTTTGGGTTGATTAATTGACATAATTTTCGAAGTTTATTCCCTTATAACTTTTTTATTGATAGGCGCATTCCTTCGTAATTTTCACATAAACGATTTGAAAATGTCGCGAATTCAGTGGTATCGTCAAATTCTATTTAAAAAAATCGCTATTTTTTTTTATTTTTGACCTTGAAAAAAATTCGAAGTAGGCCTTGAAATTTTTGTATTTATTTCGAATTTATTGCTCTCAACTAGAACTATTGATGCTGATAACAGTTTTAGCCATATGCCAACTGTGAGGACTGTTGTCAGCAGAATCAAAAAGCACCCATCATTTTCGGAACGTCTTGATCTTCACAATCTACATATATCAAATATTTATTGAAACATTCAAAGGACCACATAAAACTGACCTGAAATTCCACCAAATCTCAAAAGTCGCGCGTTTCGCGTTTCATCAACAAAATTTCTCAATTCTTGAAAGTTAACCAACTTCTTAATTATTAATTTTTAATTTAAATGACAGATCTAAAATAAATGTATAAACCTTCATAAGCGTTCTTTTGTATTAAACATTCTCGTTCTTAGTGTCATTCTTAGTGTAGTTAAATCTACATATGGAAAAAAATAATTTTTTTCTGTAACGGGAAAAAAGTTTGACATTTTATATCTGTTGACAGGTTATAAAATATAACTTTTCATGAAATTACTTTTTTCCCCGATAACCGGGAAAAAAAGTGATTTTTTCCCGTATATATGTACAAATAGGTAAAGGTAGAAAAATTGTGTATTATACACTGGAAAAATATTAGAGATTGTGTTGTAACCCGACGCGAAGCGGAGGGAGGCAACACAATCTCAAGCTAAAATCTAATACTTTTTTCCCTTGTATAAGAAATAACTATATAGTTAAGTAATATTTACCTACTTCATATCACCAAAAACTTTTCATTCTTAGACAAAATAATGTACCTACACGAATTTTTCTGATGGTGAATTTTCTTCTCCATGTAAATTCAAGTTAACTATCCATGAGAAAACTCGGAAGGATTATTTTATTTCCATTAAAAAGAAAAAATATTCGCCGTCACTGCCGTTGGGGCTGTCAGGTAAACAAAGTTAGTGATTTGTCATCTAAATGAAAAGGCCTATTAAACATGACAGTGAAGTGATAGTACAGGCTGATAAAATTCAACAATAAAATGTATTCAACATTGTTTTACGGCTTTCTAAATTTAACTTGATTGAGAAATTTTAATTAATTATTAGTATAAGGAACTCTTTCAGGAAAATATGAAAGATATAATAACTGATTTTAAGACAGAAATGAGTATTAATGTGTTTGTTCCATTTTCATTATTCTATACAAATTTAGTCGAACGGTCGGACGTGGTGCACCAGACACCATAATGCATTCGCTGTCAGGCGTAACACGGCGCAATGAGTGTCATACCACCATTTACGAGTCTCGTACCAGTCGTACTCGTACGGTGTAGTCGAGACACCGGTGTTGCGTTATGATCTGGGGGATATTGAGTCGGTTATGCATATGAATCCTTTATTTAGTCATATTATAATAAAAAGATTGTGAACATGGAGAATGATAACTGCCGAATCTTTTGAAACTACTCACGCTAATACAAGCCAATGGGCATCGAAGTAAGACGATGTTCGTCATAGAGCGTTCGACTCCTAACGAAACGATCATAGCCCGAAACAAGGATCCCCAAACCATTTTGTCAAAATGGTGGTTTTTATTATAGGGGCTCTTTGTAGAATGATGGACACACTGCTCTCGAATCTGAAAATTATACCTGCCAGCTTACCATGATGTTGCAGAAATAATAGCCGTACCAATGCCGTCATCCTTGGTCCACTTCTTCTCCTCGGGAGCACATGATTCTCGGACCAATAGTAAGTAACTTCACCTAGGAAAGTTGGGGTTGGGGAAACGACACTACTGGAGTATTCCTAACATACCATAATAATAGTTATAATAGTGTTTTTGAGTTTGGAGTGTCTACGTACCATAATGGTACTGAATGGAGCCGGTAAAGTCATCAGACTAAAGATAATTTTGACGGTTTGAGGTTGTCAGCATGAATATTTTCAATCTGGTCCGCAACCCATATATGAACGAACATATTTCGAACTTCATTATAGAATTTGGTTACAGCTCTTTTTTTATTTTCATAATCCATTACGCTATCCCATCTACTCATTTCTTTTTTTCCATCTGCATATTTTGGTTTGATAATATTCAGCTTTGTCCGAGGAGATTGTTTCAACATCAATTCTGATGTACTCCGTCCCGATACTGAATTTGGTGTGTTTCGATATGCTGAGAGAAAATTATTAAATTTATGTTGTAATGTTGTTTTTGTATTGAATTTATTTTCTTCGAGTATTTTTTTTTTAGAATGTTTTATTGTAGAAACATGTTTCTCAGCAAGACCATTCGACGTAGGATGATAGGAAAGTGAATACAACACTTGAATACCATTCGACCTACAAAACTGTTGATATTCTTGACTATTGAAAGGCGAGCTATTATCTGATATTATCGATTCAGGCAACCCAAAAATCGCGAATGAATATCGTAATTTTTATATCGATTTTTCGTAATCTGTCCTATTTCGCATTATACAGTGACTGCCAAAATGTATGTACCATATGGAAAAAAAAATTTATTATTAGAGTATTGGAAAAAAGATTCTGGGGAAAAGTTTGTGCATGTTCGATAACCTAAAAATCGATTTTGACACATGTCATGTGTTCGCTAGTATGGCGGCAAATTGAAAAAAAATATTTGAAAAAGTTGCTTTGAATTCAATTTTACATACACATACGAAGAAATAATGTGGGAAAATTGAAAATAGCATTTTTTTATATTTTCCCAGCTATATAAAAATATCAAATTATTTTCTTATAAAAAGCTTGACTAAACTGAAATATTTGTATTTTAATGATAATAACAAAACTTCCTCATTTTCTCCACACCTAAAAAAAATTATTTTGTCAGAACCCTTACTGTTACGTTGGTTCATATCTAACATAATCTTAAAAATGATGCGTCAAATTAAAGAGGTTTAGAGTTTTCAATGTTGCATGCGAAGTGAAACGCTCTGGCACAATTATCATCGAAACTTGATTATAATCAGGAAAACACCACGTTTCTGGAGTATCATGTTATCTCAATGGTCGTTGAATTCTGATAAAACTGTTAGATACGAACCATCGTAACAGCCAGGGTTTTGACAAAATCAATTTTTTTTAATTTAGTGCTCACTGGTGTGGAGAAAATGAGAAAATTTTGTTATTATCATTGGAATACAAATGTTTCAGTACGGTCAAGCTATATATGAGATAATAATTTGATATTTTTATACAGCTAGGAAAATATTAAAAAAAAATAGCTATTTTCAATTTTCTCTCATTATCTTTTCAAATTTTGTATATGTGTATAAAATTTAGTTCTAAGCAACTTTTTTCAATAACTTTTTTTGGTGTCCTGTCATTTTACCCCACATTTTGCCTTTTCATAGATTTTTTTCCAATTTGCCGCCATACCAGTGATCACGTATCATGTATCATGTACATGTATCAAAATCGATTTTTAGGTTATCGGAGATGCACAAACTTTTCTCAAGAATCTTTTTTCCAATACTCTGATAATAAACTTTTTTCCCATATGGTACATAGTTTTTGGCGGTCACTGTATACACATCTAGCCATTTATTGGTATAATCAAAAAGGAACAAAAAATTTGTTCGCTCAACATCAAAAAAATTGATATGGACCCTAATCCAATTTTTTGTTGATTTATTCCAAGTAGTAAAAAAACACTTCTTTGTTTTTAGCCGAATATATCTGCACATGCTTCACATTAAAAAACTTTTTCTTCTATTTGTTCATTCAATCCCTGCCACCAATTATCATTTCTGGCACGCATTTTCATGGTATTGTTACCGTCATGTAATCATGTTGATCAACTTCCGACTGAAAGGACTCAAGTATTACTACCATATTATTTATTATTATTACCCCAGGTAAGACAAACATTTTCTACGGCTAACTCAATTCTTTTACGAAAATATGACTTCAAGCTCTCATCATTGATATGATTTGGCCAAATTGTTTGGTGAGTTGTGAGTTGACCATTTATCCAAAACTCTTTATCCACTTAATAAAAAATAATGATTTGGCAATTAATAATTCTTCCGGTTAATTATATAATCATCCATGAATTTTGAACGTTATCAACCTGTATAAAATAGAATTAGAACAGCTGATTAATGGTGATTAAAATTAACGAATTAAATTATCGGTTACCTAAAATTATGTAACATAAATTACTCTGCGATCACCATCCTTTTTAAATTTCCAAACAAGTTTTTATTGAATTCAGTATCATCTGGTAATCGTAAAAAGGAATTCAGTTCTATTTCATTTTACATTTCATTGGAATTGTCTTTTCTCAATCTGCACTTATCTCTGGTGTCCATTCAATGAAAGCTTGTGATTTTTTTTATAACATTTAAAAATTTTGATTATTTGTTTATTGAGATGAAATACAAGTAGGACGTCAGCCCGCTGTCAAAATTGTAAATATTCTATAACGTATATTATTATGCTCTCTAGGGTTTTGGCAGCTATGAATATAATGATCAATAAACAGCAATTATTGACAAATTGCTTGTTAACACCACGAATCTAATAGGGGGAGTGGTGTTACAAAATGGTGTTTAGCGTATGCAAAGCATACCAAATTATATTTCATCCAATACAAATCCGACGGAAATCGATCGGCGTACGTGTCACGTGGGTCCTAAGAGTCAGATGGGTTTGTTTCACGGGGGAGCGCTAATTTTGCTTCTTTATTTATCATTATATCCATAACTACCAAAACCCTATAGATCATTATGAAATCATAACACTTTTTGGCAGCGGTCTAACGGCCTAGGGTCCTGAATAGTTAACAATAAAAACGAATTATGGTGTGTGGGTATATATGTTCACTTCCTAATCACAAATACGTGGGTTCGATTCACCGTGCGTCACCGGTCTCGTGCATGGCATCACACGTTAAAAGGTAGGGGCTGCGTCTTCCCTAGCTCGCACTTGTCTCTCAGGGACTTCTGAGTGTTGCTTGTGAGGGTGTAGCCAGTTGACGGAAATGAGAACAATAACAAAAAAATGTTCCTCAAACGTTTTTAGAAAGTCTCAATAGATCCTTGTGAACATTTACCACCCTGCACTTCTGAAAATAACTACTGACATATTCGAAGCAATTGATAGAAATAAAGTTACTGTTTCAATTTTGTTAGACTATTCTATGGCATTGACACGCTCTGCATCTAGTGTCGAGGACCTCTATACCAATCACGCGGCTACGGTAGACCAGGGTGTTGAAGACACCATCCTGGCAGACCTTGGTCTCCGACTTCAGCTCACTTGACCCGAGGAAAGCAAAGGTCAGGTTTTTGGATAAGCCAAGGTCTACAATGTTCTTGAAGAAGACCCCATGCATTGGCCCATTCTTATGCAGCTGCCGGAGGACCTCAGTCTCGGCAGCTTTGATGTGAGCTTTTTGCTGAACGGGTTCCAACTCGGTGACAGAGTTTGGGTTGGCCCGTTCAGTGTCGAATATAAGACCAAGTTCATCGGCTGCCCGGATTGCTGCCTTGAAAATAATTGCTCCAATTCCTGCTTTTTCATGGTCGCGGACCATGCAGTGGAGGGTATTTGAATTCCTGATGACTAAACAGGCTCCATCCAGCACCATTGTGCTATGTAGAAACTTCAAACTCAAAAGTCCCCAGCCTCCCTGTTGTCTGGGGAAGTATAACCTTGGAACGGTCGATTTAGGATGCAAGCTCCTATGAAGATGCATGATTTTTCGAGTTTTAACTTCGCCTTGTCACAGCTTTTCCTGAGTCCATTTTACTACTCCAAAGGAGTAGAGTAGAATCTGCACGGGAAGCATATTGGTCGTAGCAACTTTGTTCTTCCCCGACAGTTCTGATGGGGTGAGCAACTACTGGGTCCGAGAATCATGTGCCCTGAGCAGACGGGGGAACCAAGTATGACGGCCGGTATGAGTTCCAGATTAGAGAGCAGCGTGTCCATCATTCACCAATACTCACCTCTAATCAGAAAAACCATTTAAACAGAATGGTTTGGGTAAAGCCTGCGGAGTTTAAAGACTAAATCTCGATATTATTATTATTATAGATAGATAGATAGGTAGAACATTTATTGCATAAAAAGAAATTACAATTTTTATTGCAAGGGTTGGATAGAAAACAAATATACGGGTGTAGGATTACAGCTGAGATTAACAGGTTCGAACACAGAAATAGCGGTGGAGTATATATAAGTAAGAATAAAAAAAAATAAAAAAATAATAATAATAAAAATAAACATGGTTTTATAAAAAGCTAAATGAGGGTGAAAAGCACATTCAAAAATAACAGATTTTTGCAAGAGGCTACTAGAAAACACTTCATTCTCCGAGCACAATATGTGTGTGTGTAGTCAATAGGTGCACAGCAAGGCAAGAGAAGTGTGTCATTCATTCAAGATTAAAGACCTTAGTTTGAGAATATTAATCACAGAGATTTTATTTTAAGTAAGTGAATATATACATTTACAATATTTATAAAAATGAAAATCCGCCTTCCCCACAGCCGGTTGGCAGGGCTTCGTCATCTCTATCTTGCCTAATACCGTAGATGTTCACAGGCCAAAATTCTTCAGACTTTTTGAATTGTGAATTGTCTTCACTTAAAAGTATCTGCAACCTATTGGGAAGGTTTGAAGATGGCAGGTTCTCAATATCTGAAAGGTTTTCCCTACTATAAAATAGTATATATGGCGTTTCAGTAGTTTCCAAGCAACTCAAGTTCTCCGGCGTGACTTTTGAAACATACGAGTCGTTGAATTTGTACCAACCCATCTGCTTATCTTTAGCGATTGTGTAATAGTGTCCAGAATCCAAGCTCGAACCGTAATGGACCACAATTGCATAGAGTTCATAGCGGAAGGTTTCCAGTATGATTTGTTCGTCTAAAGTTACCGATTGCAGGTGCTTGGTACGGTGATGTGAAGCTGGATCATATCGAAAATATTTGAGAGTGAGTATCAAAATAGCCGGATCTCTGTTTTCATTTCGCTGTCCGTCAAAATATTACACAAATCGCAACGGAAGAGATGCCTGTATCCATGATTTGTCATCCATAGGGTTGTTCACAATTAATTGCAAGGCCTCGCGCATACAATTGTCGAATGTTTCCAAAGAACGTTGATCATGCCAAAATGGACTACATCTCAAAATATAAATTAGTTTTGGAATGGCTAGAAAATGTTTAAGTAAGTAAAATGCTACGTGTGCAGGAAGTTTATTGAGACGAGAAGACATTAATTGAAAAGAACTGATTTTTTCTTGAAAACAAATAGGGAGAGCAACGTCTGTCAGGGGAGTACCAAGAAGTTGAAGTTCTGATCTGTTAACAGTTTCTATTCCTGGAGCAACTGCATTGAATTTTTTTATAATGATAGAATTCGATTCATCCAGGAAAAATAGTTCGCACTTATTGTAGTTTAAATCAAGCCCAATATCCTTAGATTTTGAAATTATAGATGAAAGGGCATCGAGTACTACAAAGGCATCACCCCCGAAAGAGCCATCATCTAGATACCAACTATTGAATTCTGTATTGATATTTTGCAATATATTGTTGATGGTAAGGCAAAAAAGAGCTAGTGCTAAAGGATCTCCTTGTTGAACACATTTTCACCAAAAGATAAAAAAGAGGGGTGGTGGTAACACTGAAAGAGGAATGGAAACAAATCGGGAATAGTGTCCAAAACAATTTGAAGCATAACATGACGTTGAATCATTTTAAAGGCATTTCTGAAATCAAGTTTCAAAAAAACCTTCCTTAAAGGATTATTATGTTGGTTGATATAACGTCGAGCTGCATGAACAACAGCTTCACATCCCCCTGGAGTGCCGAATCCAAATTGAATTGGACGAAAATATTCACCAAGCTTTTCCTTCAATTTGGAACAGGCAAGCTTAGCGACCAAACGACGGTAAAATGTACCTACAGCAATAGGACGGATTCCTCCAGATTTCTTCTTTAGGCCGCATAAAGATGCCTCATAAATTATTGAACAAATGTCCTGAGGTACTCCACCGGAAAGCAGGAAGTTACAGAGGGTTGTTAAAGAAGATAACAGCTTTTCACCTGCTGAACCCGTACTGTAGCTGGTCATATCCTGTATGTGAGATGGTCTCAGAGAGTCCAAGCCTCCAGCTGAACTGGTTCTAAAAGATTTCAAAGCGTGACGAACATCTTCTATATTCACACTCAAATGAGAACTTGGTTGACACTCTACAGGAAACAAGCCTTGATGGATGGCTTTTGGATGCTTCGACTCTAGTTCTAAGAGAGTTGCCCTATTGAATTCAGCAACCGTATCATCAGAACATAATATTCTGACAGCTGATGTCAGATCTCCATCGGAAACTTTACTCATCACCAATTTAGTTTGAAAATTTTCAGATTTTGAATGCCTCTTTTTGGAATATGAATGAGGTGTTTGGGTGGGATTATTGAGGTTTTTTCTGATAACACTTGACAGTGATTCTCTTTGGTAATTTTTATTATAAGGCACACTGAAAGATTTATATGGGAACATGAGAAGATTTTTCCACGAAGAGACTGTATTATTTCTCAGGCAATGGTCAATTGATTTGGTTAGAGCAGCAGCAGCAAGTATCCCCGTAGCTTTAGGTATCCTTTTGATAATATAATAATTGCGTTTGTGCATTGCCAGCGTAATATGGAATGGAACAGATTGGGTTTCAGATTCCAAAGACGTTACATCATTACCACCAATATCAGTAAGATTTTGTGAAATTTCTAATTTATGTATCCTGCTTTTGTGGATCTTCAAACCAGTAGAGTTTTTGAAACTTCTGCAGCAAGAATCGCAAATTGATGATGACACTGGCATTTTAATGGACATATGCATTGTTCTCACACTACTTTGCGCACGGTGTTTGGTAGCGAAGGAAAATGAAAAAAGGGTCGCTTCGCATATTGTCAATGCGTGAACCTTGTCATTTTTTGAATCAGATTTTTTAGTTCTATTATTGTACCATAGTTCAGTAAACGAGTAATATCAACTGTGCTATTCAATTGCCTAAATAGATCATTTTCCCGTATTCCTATGTATATTGGACATACCAGCAGAGTATGTTCTAGGGATTCAATCTCATTAATATTGCAGATTGAGCAAGTAGCCTCGGTATCAATCGTGTAGACTAGGCCACTGAACGTCAGTCTCAGAGTTTTTCTACTGCAGGTCCGTAATTGAGAGATCAATCTGACAATATACATAGGCAAAAAGCTTTTAAGTGGGTTTGAGCGTTTATTCGCAGAGAAAGGTCTTGAAATATAAGTGGGTAGGAGGAGACTGCAAGTCTTTCTAAATCTTACTGCGGTACGCCTCTAAAACCAGAAGAGTGGTGAGCAAAAAATTTTGCCAATTTTGGATTTCGCCGGCTGCCGACAGGCAGTCCTTCATTCGCCCCACCCAGTTGTATTTGGAGTCAGAGATATTCAGTTCGGACAGACGTGAGAAACATATTTTTGGTAGGCGAGATGCTTCTATTACTTTCAGGTCATTAAACCATGATAGCGCGGCCTTCAAGATAGTGTAACTCAGTTTTATTATTATTATCATTATTATTATTAGATAAATCAACAAAAACCGCGTTCGGTATTTACGTCGGCTGATTGGATCAGCCTGTATCGTTCGTTCATTGCAACCGATTGTAGGAGAGGTAAATCTCAATCGTTCGGTTTTTCGAATCCGTTCTGTCCGAGATTGATCTTTCTGCTTGAAGAATTTTGACGGACGAATGCGATTAATTTGAATGTGTGGTTTTGTTTATCTCACATCTGTGGTTTGTTAGTAATAGTTTGATGTCTGAAGGTTCAAATCGAAATGAAAAAATACCTTGAAAGAGCAACGATCAAACTATTAAGTCTTGGTCAATTGAATCTACCATAAAAACCAAAGAAAAATCAACTCAAAACAGACAATTTTGTTGTTAAAATACGACTTCGTCGGAAAAAGTATGGTATGTGACAGACCGTCAGATAATAACAGATTTTGCTGGCTCATTTTCTCTTTTCTGGGATTTGAACCACTGAGGATTATCTCAGTGTTGAGCTCAAAAAAGGAAAATTCAGCCATCGGACGTGTACTAGTCATATGGAAAATTATTATTCCTTGTGTAATTTTTTTTGTTTTATTGGTTCAGTGCAGTCCGTTATCCAAGGAATACGCTACAGTCAAGTGTTTCATCAACAAAAAATTAGTATTTGGTGATGACAACCATAGATGAGAAACCCAGTGGAAGTACCAGAAAACTGAGTCATGACATGTATATCTAAAATCACTTTCTGAAGGATTATCAAAAATTAATCATTCCATCCGTATAATACAGAGTTGTACCAAAAGAGTGTTAGATAGAGATATCTAGCGCCGAGATTTTCGTCTATGGATTGATGATAATATGGCTGAAGATAGACAATACCTGATGAAGCAACATTTCATAACAATGGTAGAAACGGTCACTTAACACCCATTTGTTAAAACTAGTATGTGGTCTAGTATGTGGTCTAGCATAAATCATAAATCATATACAGGTTTTGACGATCCTTATTTTTTTGGCAGGAAACTCAACGGTAAAAACTATCTAGTACCTGCAAATTAATCTTGTTCAACTATTGCAAAATCATGTTTTTCCTAATGTGGATTCAGCAAAATGGACTGTTAATTTTTCAACATTTGTGTGAACATTCATCACAAAAAGTGTCATTTAGAGCGCCAAGTGATGAATCGGCAATTACACTTTGTGCTCAAAATACACACAATATTTTTTCGACAAACGTAGATCTCAGATAAAGAAAATTAATTCACTAGATACTTTATTGATCATACATTATTACCTAATAATAATATTCATTTCTGTTATTATTTACCGAATTAGATTTAGCCAAAGTCGGTTTCCAAATTTCTGGCAATACAATCCGAATCTCTAACACAAAAAAATTGTTAGTTCAGGATCGCCGGCGTGAAGAGCAGAACCTAAATATACAGTGACCGCCAAAAAGTATGTACCATATGGGAAAAAAAATTATTATTAGAGTATTGGAAAAAAGATTCTTTGGAAAAGTTTGTTCATGTCCGATAACCTAAAAATCGATTTTGACACATGTCACGTGTTCGCTGGTATGGCGGCAAATTGAAAAAAATTACTATGAATAGGCAAAAAGTCGGCTAAAATGGCAAGATATTGAAAAAAGTTACTGGAAAAAGTTTCTTAGAATTCAATTTTATACACATATACAAAGTTTTAAAAAATAATGTGAGAAAATTGAAAATAGCAATGTTTTTTAATATTTTCCTAGCTGTATAAAAATATCAAATTATTTTCTCATGAATAGCTTGACTATACTGAAATATATGTATTTCAATAATAATAACAAAACTTTCTCATTTTCTCCACACCAGAGAGCAATAAATTTAAAAAATTGAATTTTGCCAGAACCCTTGCTGTTACATTGGTTCGTCTCTGACAGTTATATCAGAATTCCACGATTATTGCGATGATAGGGAGATCCAAAAATATCGTGTTTTTCCGATTATAATAAATTTTTGATGATAATCGTGCAAGAACGGTTCGCTCCGCACATAATTTAAAAAATAGTGCGTCAAATTAAAGAGGCTAGAGTTTTCAACATTGCATGCGAAGTGAAACGCTCTGGCACGATTATCATCGAAACTTGATTATAATCTGGAAAACACCATGTTTCTGGAGTATCGTGTTATCAGAATGGTCGAGAAATTCTAATATAACTGTAGATACGAACCAATGTAACAGCCAGGGTTTTAACAAAATCCAATTTTTTTAATTTAGTGCTCACTGGTGTAGAGAAAATGAGAAAGTTTTGTCATTATCATTGAAATACAAATGTTTCAGTATGGTCAAGCTATCCATAGGATAATAATTTGATATTTTTCTACAGCCAGGAAAATATTAAAAAAAAATACTATTTTCAATTTTCCTTCATTATCTTTTCAAACTTTGTATATGTGCATAAATAAGCAACTTTTTGAAATAACTTTTTTTGTTTGATATCTTGCCATTTTACCCCACTTTTTGCCTTTTCATAGTAATTTTTTTCAATTTGCCGCCATACCAGCGATCACGTGACATGTGTCAAAATCAATGTATAGGTTGTTGGACATGCTCAAACTTCTCCCAAGAATCTTTTTTCTAATATTCTAACAATAAACTTTTTTCCCATATGGTACATACTTTTTGGCGGTCACTGTATAAATAAATAAATAGAGGTTAAAAATACATTTCATAGTAAATGACGTGTCACGAAAATTTCACACCATTCTTCTTAACCCAGAGAGTCAGGGGAGGATGGGCAGAAGGACGTAGAAGTAGCGTCCCTCCATTTTCCACGGCTACCTAGGACCAATTGAAAAGTGAAAAATTGGGAAAAACATACTAGGCATTTTTTTATCGCAAAAATAACACCAGGATCTGTTTCAGAACACCCTAAAACCCCCAAATCTCAGTGATAATTCATTAAAATATACAGGGTGTCATCTGTAATTAACAACATTTTTTATTTGTTATTCATCCGTAATGTTTGGTAGTTTTCGATTTTTTTCCTTGGTCACGAAGTACCTGAAAATGTTCAAATAATGCTGTAGAGAATATTACTTTTTCATGGCTACCTACGACCAAATTGAAAAGTGAAAAATTGGGAAAAATATACCGGGGATTATTTTATCGCAAAAATAACACTTAGTTCTATCCCAGAACACTCTGAAACCCCCCACATAGCAGTACTTAATCATTTAAAATATACAGGGTGCCACCTGTAACTAACATATTGATTTTTATTCATCCGTAATGTTTAGTTGATTTCGATTTTTTTCCATAATCACTAATTACTTGAGAATGTTCGAATAATGTAGAAAATAATCAAATATTACTTTTTCATGGCTAGCTATGACCAGTCGAAAAGTGAAAAAGTGTGGAACACACATCAAGGACTTTTGTAGCACAAACGTAACAGCGGATTCTGGTTCAGGAGACCCTAAAACTCCAAGACCCCAATTCTTCAATCATAAAAACATACGGGGTGTCATCTATAGCTGGCAGAATTGATAACGCTTATTTATTCGTAGCGTTTAGTTGATTTACTTTTTGATGCTTAGATATGATCAGTTGAAAAATGAATTATAAAGGAAAACATACTGAAGATTCTTTTGTCTCCGAGCTAACACCAAATTCTGGTTTAGAACACCATAAAGGCCCCGGATCCTGTTGTTCGAATCATGAAATTACATAGGAAGTCATCTGTAAAGGTAAACATGTCTAACCTTCATTAAATAAATTTTCTTACTAGTTTTATAGATGACACCTTGTATATTTTAATGATTTAAGTAATTAGATCTGAGTGATATAGATTGTTTCGAACCACAATCTAGTTTTGTGATGAAATTTTTCCCATTTCTGAATATTATAAATAAAAATATAAAAACGAGTATAATAATTTCTTTCACAAAACTAACACAGGATTCTCGTTCTCAACAAACTTAACAAGATTTATGAATAAAAAGTGAGATATGTTACCATTCTGAACCAGGATATGTTGTCTCGGTAATAGAAGGATGTTTACCACAATTTTTCAATTTTCAACTGGTCATATATAGCCATGGAAGTATAATATTTCGTTTTTTTTACACAGTATCAATTAAATATTTTGGGTGCTTCTTGATTGGAAAAGAAAAATTCAGAAACAATTCAACATTACGGACAAATAAAAGTTATCAAATTTGCTAGCTACAGATGATACCCTGTATATTTTTAGATTTAAGTATTGAGGTGGGGATTTCAGGGTGTTAGTAATATTTGGTTATTTTCTATAGCAGTAATTGAACATTTTAGGTACTTTGATACTATAGAAAAAAAATCAAAAACAACCAAAGATTACGGATAAAAACAAAAACAAAAATATTTTAATAAGATCTGGGGGTTTCAGCATGTTCTAAACCAGAATCTGATGTTAGTTTCGAAGTAAAAAATCTTTTAGTAGATTTTTCCCAGTTTTTCACTTTTCAACTGGTCATAGCAAGCCATGAAAAAGTAAAATTTGGGTATTTCTTATACTCAGCATCAATTGAACACGTTCAGTGACAAAAAAATCGAAAGAAACCGATCATTTCGGATGAATAAAAATTAATAATGTCGCTAGTAACAGATGCCACCCTGTATATTTTAATGAATAAAGCACTTAGATCTAGGGGTTTTAGGGTGTTCTGAAACAAAATCTGTCGTTATTTTTGCGATAAAAAAAATGCCTAGTATGTTTTTCCCAATTTTTCACTTTTCAGTTGGTCGTAGGTAGCCGTGGAAAACGGATTTCATCAACCTCAAGTTAGATATTTTTGGGTACTATATGTTATGAAAAATAACTTTTGATATCACTGTACTGTCAAGAAAATACGAGGGTGTGGCTGCCTCAAAGTGGGACACACTGTTTAAAAAACCAAATTTTTCCTGCCAAAATAAGCTAGTTCCACTTGTGACAAAAAATTCTTTTGACCATATGTATTAAGAGCCCAGTTTCTGATTCACAAGATAATTATAATGATATTTTCATCAGCTTTTCAATTTCCATCAGTTGATACTATACTTTCCTTATTTCATAACCTGAGATGGGTGAGATTTGTTGTGTGAACAATTCTGCTTATACCTACTCATTCAGATATTTAGTTGGTAACCATGTTTAGGAAACGGGATAGTTGGTAACATTATAGACTAAATGTTGCATTGTTTCATGTATCATAGCATTCGTAGTCAGTTGTAGTTCTCTCTTCCTTCCACGTAGTAAAATCATAAAGTACGTTGTAATCAGTTAGTTAGTCATCTTAAATGAATAAACCAACAAGTTGGGTCTCTCACTTTATTTAACCAACTATAGGTTATGGGCCCAGTATAGTGAAGAGTAATAATTTGTTTGGTAGAAGTTCTTCAAGTTGGTGAAACAACAATAAATATAAAGTTGGTGTACTTGAAAAACCGGTTATGAATCGAACAGCAATCATGGCGGGTTCGAGTTCAAATTTCCATTTGGGAATCAAACCTTTTGATGGAACCGGTTTTGACGCATGGTTATTTCGCCTGGAAACTACTTTGGACCGATATGGAGTTTTGGAAGTGACAACTAAGGATAAACCGTTTGAAACAGATTCCAGCTACGCCGAGTTTGTTAAGAATGATGCAATGGCGCGAGACATTATCATTCAGATTTTATCGGACAGTATTTTGGAAACGGTTCGAGGACAAAAAACTTTCAAAGAAATGTTAGCATCGTTGAAGTTAACGTATGAAAAAAAAGTCCAGTCACGAGTTATTCTGCAGAAAAAGTTGAGAAACTTAGAATTTCGAGGTGGTTCACAGTCACTGAACGACTTTCTCATTGAATTTGGGAAGATTTCAAGAGAATAGGCAAGATCACAAACGCTTGAATCCGATTGGGATGTGCATATGACGAAAATATAGCTATTAAATAACATGTAGGCATACTTTCTATAACAAGTTGTCTTGTAATATTCGGGCAAGCGCTATTTGAAAACCATAAAATTTCATGGATCATTCAAACATGTGAGCTTTGGCGCCACTTGATGACGTCACAAGTGCTGTTAATTGCTTATTTCAGCGTTGTCGGTTGTAATATTTCAAATGAATACCAAAGTAATAATTTTTAACTCTTCGTTTGAAAACGAGAAGAACGATGCATAGAATTGACATAAATCAATATATCAATGGTCCATTTAGTATGTTTCACTCACATTGGATTAATATTAATCAACATCCATATGAAAATAGCTGTGTTCTATCGTTCTATACTTTTCGCACGATATTGATAAGCAAAAGTTTGGCAACGCTGTAACGATTATAAATTATAACCTGAAAACTGTTCCTCCTAAAACACTCCTAACCTGACCTATTTTGGTTTAGATTCTTGGTTTCAGGTTTCAGTGTGTTAGTTGTTTTTGTTCAGTTGTGAATTTAAGTTGAATCTGTGTTTATTGAAGAGAGATATTCATCACTGGTTGTTTGATTTGTGTATTTATATCGAAGAGATAAATATTAGAAAATATAGTGTTTTTTTATTTTGATTCTTCAAAAACAGTTTTTTTATAGTTCAAAATAGTACATTTTAGAAAAAGGTACTTGCACTGCACTGTTTGGAACCTTTGGTGTAGTAATAAATATACTGGAGTTTTATCCCAACACCGAACCACTATCTTTAACATCTCTACATGTGTTATGTCACCAGGTAACCATTTTCTGGAAGGAAGATTAAACTAACTAGTTGAAACTCCAGTATATTCAGAAAAAGGTATCTATAAAATTATTCAATCATATGAAAAACACCTATAAAAAGTATTAAGTAATCAATTTTTTTTTTATTTCACATAGGTTAATAACTCATGTGATATAGATAACTTTTTTAAATTGAAAAATGTTCATGTCGTTTGACAATACTCGAATAAAATAGTAGTCTCAGAAAATGTATCAATATCTTATTGATAGATTGGTGAATGTTGATTTTTTTTTCAAGTTCATTTTTATTTCACTGCTGATATTTAAACGGGAATAGTTGAATAAAGCAACATTTCAAATGAAAGATTTATTGTATCAAGTTTTTTTCAATTCATCTTTATAAGAAATATCATTGTTATGGATAAAGTTAACACAGATCAAAGAAATATATAAAAAAGTACAAAAAAATGTGGGATAATTAAAAAACATATTTAATACACAAATCAGGAAGATGATGTGAACAGCCAAACTAAAAACCGTTAAAAAAATGTCACTGAGTTAAACACAATTAGATTTCCACAGATTAAACTAATTATGTTTACCTCATTGTCATATTATGGATTTCCATCAAGTGAGGGCCAGATCAATCGAAAAGGCTTGGTAGCGAGGAAAGACTAACAAACTTCTTCATATGGATCACTGTATAATGGGATTTTGTAAATTTATTATTCCACAAGCTATTATTATCATAAGGTCAAGTAAATGAAGAATTTTATGGTTTACACAGGAATGCATTTTAAAAATTTTGAATTCCCTCAAACGCCTGATGACCCTTTCAATGTGAATTCTTAGAGCAGCTATTCTTATTCCTTCCTTCACTTCTTCTTTCGAACTCATTTCTGTGGTACTAACACTAGGTGGCCTGATCAATTCACACTATTTTGAAGATAATAAAGTAGAAATTTGTTTGAAACCTCTGTCGGCCATTACATGGGCACCATTAGGTAAAGCCTCTAAAAACCCACATTTTTCAACTATTATTTTATCAGTAGCACGTCCCCCAAATCCACTAGAAATAAAATTGATAAAACCATGTGGTGTTGCAGAAATCAAATATTTGACAGTGTTACACTTCTTATACTGAGACCAAGACTGTGCCTGTTTTTCAGGGTTTGAGGGAATCTCGATTTCAATTTCTAAACAATCAATTATTGACTGTACATTTCTATATCTATATCTGAATGGCATAGGCAACAAAGCTTGGATTGTCTCACGTTTTTGCCAAAATATAAATTTTTTGAATAGACTTGCTAGGACAGGCATAGTTTTTTGGATAGTTTTTGAAACATATGTTTTAGAAATTCCAAAATCATCTGATAACCTACTATTACTATCATATAATCTTATTTTTTTCAAACAAATAAGAATATCAGTTGTACTAATATCAACATGTTTACCTATTAGATCTACTATAAAATATGTTTTTTCTGGCAATCCTAGATAAAACCTACTTTTTTCTAGTATAATAGGAGTTGATTGTTTCAAATCACTAGTAACACTCAAAGCACTGCTCGATTCAGAAAAATTTCTTGAATTAACAGAGTTTGAGGGTGAATTGTTCATCAATGAGGACTCTGAAGAACTGCATCTCTGCTTGGAGATTGATAAGGGCGTCTCTTGAGGTTTCTGGAAACTTTTTGCGTATGAATCAATAGTGTTTGTGCTACAAGAACGTACACTCATGGAAGTTCCAATACATATACTTCTTTTCTTTGGTTTAATGTTAACTTGAATCTTTTTATCAGAAAACTTTGGGGTAGGTTTAGGTTCATAGTATATGATTTCAGGGTTGCATTCACTTTCACAATCTACATGAAAACTTTGACCACTGGGATGATTCACTAGGACCTCTAAGAATTTTCCTGAAGGAGAATCAATTTCATTTGTTGTTAGTTTTTCATCAGGACTGCATTGAGAAGTAACAATTCTATCAGTTTCTCCTATGGAAGGCCTATCAAAGCCAAGCTTCCTCTTAACCTTGTCTCCCAAGCTCCCAAGGGATTCAGATTTTCTCTTACGAGATGATGAAGAAAGTTGGGATTTCGGTACGTGTTCTGTTGGTTTAGGACTGTTGATGAATTTATGAGGTACCACATCATCTCGCATATAAACTCTGGATCCAATAAGTTTGTATTCCATCCAATTCAACATGTCAAATTTGAGCTGGAACAAATAACTTATTAGAATTCTTTAATGTAACTAGGCACTATAGTGAAGATGCAAATTATGAAAATGTAGCCATAACTGGCCTACAAAAGTTACAAAACATTTCACTTACGTCAAAATGATCTTCACAGCAATACAAATGTTTAGTTTTTGTATATGGTCTACTAACAGCAACACACCATTTCATTCTAATGTCTTGCTTGATAGGTACCATAATAAATAGTTTGTTTGTATTTTGTTCACTATTATTCAAGCATGATGGAACAAAACACGTCTTCCCAGCCATTATTATTCGAAAATGCAATATCAGAAAACAGAATAAACTGAAAACTAAAGTGTAAACAAAACTCTGGTCCTGGTCTATATATTGTTCTGTCATCTGCCAACTGTCCGCCATGCCATAATGATATACAGCGGTGATGTCAGATCACTTTCAACTAAACACCATGAAGCTGCCTCAAACCGATTTCAACTCATCAATTGAATATGAAAATACTCAACTTTCTATACCATTATATCACTCATCATGAATAATATTACTAACATCAGAGAGAATCGAGAACTTATCATCAAATTGATTAAATATTCATATTATGATATTCAATTGTGTGGCATTTTCCAGTGAATGAATTGAGACGGCAACGTTGTTATCTCTATTCGTCCTAACTTCTCTTGGTCGCCGCAGTGTTCTAGCGCTGTCAATGATTGGTCCAAGCACTTATGACGTAAATTCCCGGGCTTTTTTCATCGCGTTTAAATTGAAGCATTTCTTTGTATGTATGTGGGAAAATATCACCACCCACTTATGGTGGTAAAAACTATTTTGTATCATTTCTAAATCATTATAGTCAATTTGGAGTTGTTTACCTTCTTGAAAGGAAAAGTGAAGTTGAAGAATGCTTCAGAAAGTATGTGGCAATGGTTGAAGCCAAGTTCAAGGAGAAAATTGATTATGTTAGACTTGATAACGGAGGCAAATACATACCTATCTAAAACTCTGAAAGCTTTTTGTGCTGAGAAAAGTATCATAATTGCACGAAATCCTGAACAAACCGGAAAGGCAGAACGCTTTGGACGCACTATCCTAGAATAGGCCAGATGTATGATATTATACAGTAAGCTGGATAAATCCTTTTGGGGTGAAGCTGTTTTGACAGCAGTATATTTTACTAATAGAACATTGACATCTGCCATTACAAATAAATGTACACCAGCTGAGATATGGTATGGCTTCAAACCAGATTTACGCAAAATTAGATTATTCGGTTGTACAGCCTATGCACACATACCTGAGAAATACTGATCTGGAAAACTAGATGAACGTTCCAAGAAAGCTGTGATGATTGGATATTGTAATAACGGATACAGACTGTGGAATATTGAAAAACAAATGGTAATCTGTAATCATCCAGAATGACGAGAAAAATACTCATCCTATTAGTATTTATATCAATGAAAATTCTTCAGTATCTGAACCTAAGGAAAGTGATACCGAAAAACCTGAAACTTCTCAAGTGGAAGATACTCTTCGTCGTAGTGCTAGGCAGTGGCGAATCCCAGATTACCTTAAGGATTATGATATGGATATGATGCTTGCCTTAGCATCAGATCATTTACCCTCTGAGGTATCAAGTTACTATAATGAGGCCATAGGCAGAGATGACGATTGAAAGGAAGCAATCGATAATGAACCGAATTCATTACAACAAAATGAAACTTGAGAACTGGTTACTCCTCCTACTGATGCAAAGGTAATCAATTCAAGATTGTTGAAACGGAAACTGATGGTCAACAGGTGAAGAAAGCTCGTCTCATCGCTAGAGGCTTTCAACAACCACCTCTGAGCAATGAAGATATTTATGCTCCTGTTGCAAGACTCACAACGTTAAGGACTCTACTAGCCCTTGCTCTGGATCAATGTCTACTTATTCATCAATTGGATGTGAAAAGTGTAATATAGTATTTTACATTTAAAATAGTATTGCATAAAGTTTTTATTTCTCTTTTACATGACGTGATCATGACAACAACAGCAATGACAAAATGTCATCTGACAAATATTCTACTTTATTTTGAATTTACTCTTAAGGCGCGTTCGCAGCGTGGTGGAAAGCCCACGTTACATCCCCTATACTTTGATTGAAATTTATAAATTTTATAAATCAAGACGATCTCTAGGTTTAACAGATCTCCCTGACAGTTCTATGAACATTTTCTGGAATTACATGTTTATCTTGAGGAGCAGAATGATCTTGAGATCGAATTAACAAAGAATACTTCTCTTTTTTTGAAAACTGTTGAGGTTTCGGAGGCTGTATCTGCCTCCGTTATCAAAACTTCTTAGAAAGACGCTGAGAAAACTGAATTTGAATTGCGATTTTGGTAATAAGATTTCATTTGACTCTCATTTTCTCAGATAGGCAATTCAGTGCAGGGTACGTTACTGACAAAAATTAATTTCTTTCAAGACAGCAGTCTTGTGAACGCAGTAACTTATCGGGCAAATTAATTAATTTGCCCTTCTACACTTGTACAGATTTCTTTGGATTTAAAAATTTTTTCATTTTCAGATTGTGGAAGGTCATAAACCCAAAAAATTATGTCAATTTCTGAAATGTTTCAAAATTATCGAAACATTTTCGAAACATTTCAAGACAGGTCATTCCATATTTACATAAATTTTGGATAATTTAAACATTTCAAAATAACTTCAATTGAGAATGATCGAAACGTTTAGGTAATAAGATTTCTGAAATGTTTCAAAATGATTCATGGAGTTCAAAACATATCATGATGTCTTAAAACAATGCAATTAAATCTCCTGAATTCTAATTCAATGAAACATCACAAAGAACATCAGTTCGATAAACAGAAACATATTTTATTTTTAAGTTTCTCATAAATGTTTCAGATGTGTTGAATTAACCTCTTTGGAAACATTTCAAATGTTCAATGACTCTTGGACATTTGAAACATTCCAAATCAACTCTGAGTGTGGATAATCGACTCGTTTCATTTTGTACCGTTTCAGAAATGTTTCAATAGTATCATATAATTTTTCTGAAACATTCCAAGATGGTTTATTTTGATATACTCGGCAAAATTTCATATTTCAATCAATTTTTGGTACCTGAAATATTTCAAAATAACTTCAACTGAGAATAATCGAAACATTCAGAGAGCAAAACTTGAAACTGAAATGTTTCAAATGATTCATAAAAGTTCAAAATATATAAGTATGCTTAAAATCAATTCTCTTGAAACATTTCAAAATAAAACGTCACGAAAGAACATTTGATATACTTAGAAACAATTCATATTTTACCTAAACTGTAACTGATTAAAACCATCTAATATAACAACATTTTAAATAATTTGATACATCATATTCGCAGTAAGTGACATAGAAACGTTTAAAAAATGTTGAATTGATCTCTTCGGAATCATTTCAAATGAACATTAAATGGTGTATATTTGAAACATTTCAATTTTGCATCATTTCAGAAATGTTACATAAAATTAATTAGTACCTGTATCATGTGTATGCCAAAATATCCTCAATTATGAATCATGTGTTTACAAAAATATCCTCAGTTATGAATTAAAGATATATTTCCAAAGAGCTAAAATTGACTAACTGAAATAATTCAAGTCTTTTTATTCCGAATATTGATGTAGATACGTAAAAAATCGAAACTTTTACCTGCTAGGTACCTAATCACCGAAACATTTCATTTTAGCATCTTGACAAAAAACAAAAACAAATTATTGATATATTGAATATGTGTTTCATTCAGTAACATTTCGAAATCAGTAAAATTTTGATAGAACACCCTCCCTCAATAATTGATTATTCCAAAAGGACTCCAATTGCGAATGATCGTAACATTTTTTACCATCATCGTGAATGATTATATCTACTTATTATTTCCTTTACCTGTCAAAATTTATTCGCTGAAAAACCGCTCTTTCCTTTGCGTATGGACCTTTCAAAAGTCGTGGGCACAAAGCTCTGAATGACTGAATGTATCTCTAAACCTCGAAAACTTCATCTTCTGGTCACAAGATGGAGCAGCCTAAACACCGTTATATCGTGTAAAATCAGAGTAAACAAATATAACTGGAGAGATGTGATTTGTAACGATTCGGAGTATTCGGACGAGGAACTGGTGGTATCAAAGCTATCTAGATTGACCCACCCTCTTTTTGTTTCTGTTAGAAATGAGTGTGTTAACTGTTAGCAGTTTTGTTTGAATCACAGTGTTTCTTCTGTGTTCAACTATTTCTGAAACATTTCCAGAACATTCCCTGGATGTGTCTATGTATGTTTTTCTAATATTTAGTAATGTTTCACATAAATGCAATGCAGAATTACTTCAGAAATATATCTGAAACGTTCAAATGGCTATAATGTTTTGAAAAATGTATATTATGAAACAAACCTGGAATATGCCAAGAATGTTCCAAAATATGAACTCATGCAAAGTTTTCTTCGGAACCTCTCTGAGGTCAGACATTTTTAGATTTAGAAATGTCCCTGAAACATCAAAGCAATATTCAGTGACATGTTTCAAATTGTACAGAAGTAAGCAGGATCCTGACACCTTTCAATAACAATAAAATATTTAAACTAAGTCTCGACTATTCTCTGAAACATTGATTTCTTTCAGTTGTTTCATTGCTTGTTCACTAGCTCGGCGTATTGAGATTGCTTTGTTCAGGTCCAGATTGTCTTCAGTGGGTAGTTTTTCTCTAACTGCGTCTGATTGCACTCCAAAAACTATTTTGTCCTTCAACAGGTTGTCAGTTAAGCTGTCGAATTAATAAGTTTTTGGATGAAAAAAAGTTTGTATTTCGTGCAGAAATTTATTTATAAAATCATAGCAAAGCGCTTTCGACTATCAAGTCATCATCAGTGCGTACCTGTAAGTAAGTGACATTGAAATGAATTTAAGAAATTTTGATAATATGAATTTTGAAAAATTGAAAAAATTACTTACTCGTCAGGTGTACAAGAGCCATACCATAAAAATATCATGTGTCCATAGGACCATGTAACAAGTTAAAACGGGACATCATATGATTAACATTTTAAAAAATCCTTATTCCAGGATTGAGTTTGATAAAAGTTTCAACAGACAGAGTAACACATGTCTGCTGAACTTAGTATACTGTCAATCTAAATGAAATATGAATGAAATTGACATTGTGTCAAAAGTTGACAATGACAATTGGCTTCGAACATGAACTTCTGGAAACACTGATCTATGTTTTGAAAATTGTTGAATGACCAATTAGTCAAATTGATCTGTAAGTCTATTTATAGTTCTGTTCATCTAAACCCAAGGAAATATAACAAACCGGGAAAGGTCTAATGAGAACCTCCACCCGAGGTTCTCATTAGAACCTCCACCCGAGGTTCTCATTAGACCTTTCCCGGTTTGTTATATTTCCTTGGGTTTGGATGAACAGAACTATAAATAGACTTACAGATCAATTTGACTAATTGGTCATTCAACAATTTTCAAAACATAGATCAGTGTTTCCAGAAGTTCATGTTCGAAGCCAATTGTCATTGTCAACTTTTGACACAATGTCAATTTCATTCATATTTCATTTAGTTTGACAGTATACTAAGTTCAGCAGACATGTGTTACTCTGTCTGTTGAAACTTTTATCAAACTCAATCCTGGAATAAGGATTTTTTAAAATGTTAATCATATGATGTCCCGTTTTAACTTGTTACATGGTCCTATGGACACATGATATTTTTATGGTATGGCTCTTGTACACCTGACGAGTAAGTAATTTTTTCAATTTTTCAAAATTCATATTATCAACATTTCTTAAATTCATTTCAATGTCACTTACTTACAGGTACGCACTGATGATGACTTGATAGTCGAAAGCGCTTTGCTATGATTTTATAAATAAATTTCTGCACGAAATACAAACTTTTTTTCATCCAATTACATTGGAACGTGCACACAGCTTGACAATTTTCACTTAATAAGTTTTTGCCTGTGTTTTGATTGTGTTCAAAAATTCTTCAAAGGGCTCATCTTCTTTCTGCACAATTTTAAAGAAGTTGTATGTTTCAAACGAGACGTTTATTTTTGGAATGAAATATTCTTCAAACTTGTTCATTATCTGATCCATGTCATTCTGCTGGGCTTCAGTTAGGTTGAAGTTATTGAATATCTGTATTGCATCAGGTCCAATTGTGGCCATGAATGTTGCTGCTTGTACTTCTGGTGATTTTTTGCTGAGTTGTGATGCAGTAGCATATCAGTTGAATTGTTGTTTCCATCCTTTCCAACTGGCTGACATGTTTTCAGTGAATATTAGGGGTTTTGGTGGTCTCACCAGCCACACCACTTTCATCTCCCATGTTTAGGTGTTTACTTTTTCATAACTTTATCGGGCAGAGTTTTTCACTTTTCATGAATTCGTCACACGACTTCTGACACCATATAATGTAGTATTTTACATTTAAAATAGGTATATTGCATAAAGTTTTTATTTCTCTTTTACATGACGTGATCATGACAACAACAGTAATGACAAAATGTCATCTGACAAATATTCTACTACTATTCTACTACTATTTTGAATCTACTCCTAAGGCGAGTTCGCAGCGTGGTGGAAAGTCCACGTTACAAAAAGTGCTTTTCTCAAAAGTCATTTAAAAGGTGAAGTGTATCTGAAACCACCTGATGGTTTATGTGTTCAAGGTAATTTAGTTTGTAAAGTAATAAAGGTATTGTATGGTTTGAAAGAAAGCCCAAAATGTTGGAACGAAACTACTAATGTCTATTTGTGTAACAATTTGAAATTTCAGCGATCTCAAATTAATCCATGCTTATATTTTAATGGATTTACTTATATTTTGCTTTGAGTTGATGATTTGATTTTGTTTTCTACTTCTAATGAAGATATTTGTCAGGTAAAAATGAATTTGATGAAGATCTTAGATTTAAGAGATTCAACAGGTCAAAAACTTGTATTTTCGGGAATTGAAATTGATGTGAAGAAAAATGAAAACATAATCAATTTTACTCAAAAGAGATTGATTCAAAAATTGATAAATCATTTCGAAATGAAAGATTGTGAAATATCGAAAATTCCAATTTAGCCAAAACTCAATTTAAAACTATCTATCTGATAAAAATGATTATAAAGTGCCTCACAAGGAACTTCTTGGTAGCCTTATGTATCTGATGTTAGGAACTTGATCAGATTTGTGCTCTGCTGTTTCTTACTTTGGACTATTTCAAAATTCTCATGATAAAACTCATTGGAATAATGTAAAGAATATAGTTCGCTATTTAAAACATACTGCTGATTTTGGTTTGATTTATAAACAATATGACTTGAATAACATTGTTCTTAATGCTTATGCTGATGCTGATTTTGTTGAAGATATAAACGATAGGAAAAGCACTACTGATTATGTCATATCTGTAAATGATAAATTTGTAAGTTGGTTTTCAAAGAAACAAAATGTTGTAGTTCTTAGTAGTATTGAAGCTGAATTTCTTGCTTTATCAGCTTGTATGTGTGAGTGCCTATTTTTAGATCAGCTACTTCACGAGATTTGTAATAATTATTGTGATATGATTGTTATTTTCGAAGATAAGCAGGGATGTATAAAAATGGCACAAACTTTTGAGACCAAAAGATCCAACCATATTGATATCAAACATCATTTTGTGAAAGATTTAGTACAAAAGAGAAAAATTAAATTAGAATATATAAACACCAATAGCTGACAAATAGCTGACTTGATGACAAAAGCTTTGGATCGACAGAAATTTGAAAAGTTTAGAATAGATCTGAATCTAAATGAAACTTGATTATATTTTTTTCATATAAATGCAGAATTAAGAGGGAGTGTTGTGTGAACAATTCTGCTTATACCTACTTATTCAGATATTTAGGTGGTAATTATGTTTAAGAAACGAGATAGTTGGTAACATTAGACAAAATGTTGCATTGTTTCATGTATCATAGCATTCGTAGTCACTTGTAGTTATCTCTTCCTTCTACGTTGTAAAATCATAAAGTACGTTGTAATCAGTTAGTTGTTAATCTTAAATAAATAAACCAACAAGTTGGGTCACTCACTTTATTTAACCAACAACAAGATTCACTGTTCCAAAAAGCAAAAGTCCTAAAAAACTACTCTTATTCCAAAATTGAATATATGAATATTATCATAATAATCATGCCGCAACTGCTCAGCATCTGGTAATTTTTATTACAAAAATTTTGTGGGATCTTTCGCTGAACTTTCTTCAAATGACCGATACTTTCACACTCATCAAAGCTGATTCACAACAAAAGTTTTTTTTTCTATTCAGGGAGAGACTGAGGAATAAGAATACGAATGATTTATTTCGAAAATCAATTATAATATTGGTGAGTCATAACCTAACGTGACTTTCAGTTGTTCAGATTCGCAAAATGTAGTCATCATTAAACCTTTTGATGTTCTGCATTTTGGTTTTGTTCTTCGAAAAGTTTCAATATATCGGGTGTAATCTAATCTCTTGAACTCCCGTGAAGGTGGGCGTACAATGCCATTGTATAACAAATGGCAGGTGTGAAAAGTTCGTTAAAAAATTGTGGACGATTTAAATTGTGTTGGAAAATTCGTCGAAATTTTGGGAACCGCTATCCGCCCAATGTCAGCTGACCGTAGCAAAGCCGAAATAATACTGGAACTGCCGGATGGAAGAAACTGTGTAACTTCGAACAGCGGTTTCAAAGATTTTTCGAATTTTCCAACAAAATTTGAAAATATCCACATTTTTTTTTTTTCACACCTGCTATTCGTTATAAAATGGCATTATACACCCGGCCATCACGGGAGTGCAAGGGTTAGATTACACCCTGCAGTATTACAGACAATATTTTTATCGTCACTTGGTATATATAAAGTCAGAAAAGGAAATATGGTCTCCCTTTTTACTTTTTCAAC
Source organism: Chrysolina haemoptera (assembly GCA_958298965.1). Classification (NCBI taxonomy): domain Eukaryota; kingdom Metazoa; phylum Arthropoda; class Insecta; order Coleoptera; family Chrysomelidae; genus Chrysolina; species Chrysolina haemoptera. Next base: position 17,223,953 of record OY282603.1, read on the forward strand.
ATAGGTATCTAATATGTCAAATATTTGGGGAAGCTGAAATGAGACAAAAATACTATACCGGGTGAACCAATATAACTCCCTGTATCTTCATTGTTATTTTGTATTGATGTTACAAATTCAGTACATCTATTTCATGTTGTAAATGTACACTTTAGCAAGAATCAGACTAAATCAAACCAGAAGTGTATTCAATTTTTTTGTTCAAATGGAAAATACATTTTTTTTCAAAAATTACGATTCGGTACAAAATTACCATTCCAACGATATATCACAATCATACTCACATACTACTGATAAATTTGAGATTTAATAAAAAAATACTATTTGTATTCCCTCGTAACGAAGCATTTTCATGAAATCGTGCTATCAAAATTGAAACAATAGCAAGTAAGTAGTAAGTAACTATAATTCAATGTCAGTTTTTACAACATGATTTGTATGCAGACGTAAGTATATTCCCTTTTTTTTTTATTTATTCTTCAACATCAATAACTCATTTCTTTTCAATGCTAACATAGGATTTTTTTGTATATTGGCATAAAAACATGAAAAGAACTACTTATTTTTGTTTCCTATTAATTTTTTTTTATGACGCGAAACTAAAAAATAACTGAACGGATTTTCATCAATGCATCCATGAGGAAAGTTTACGTTTATAATTCACTGAGGTTCTGTGTATATTGGCTGAAATACGACGATGATCGTTGGAGATAAAGTTGATTAGGTTTGGTGTCTGTAAAAAATACAAAGGGAAAGTTTAGCGTCAATTCATACATGAAAATGAAAAGTTGAAAAACTGAACTAAAAATTTGGACCAGCTGGGGATCGAACCCTGGTTTCTGTAGCATCTACACCACCGGCCCTTCATTCGAAAACCGGCGGCTCATACTAGTTCAGTCTTTCATGTTAGTAAATGAAAATGGTGGTTATTATGATAATGGAAATCAATCACGCATGCATACCGAGGGAGACACAATTAGTCAATCAGGCGGTATTGATCCCTATGGGATCATCAAATGACTTCAGACTGCGAATCTCAAGTATGCACAACTCAGTCGAAAATAAATATAATACCTAGTATATTACGTAACAAGTGTTGTAAAAGGCATATTACGCACGAATGGAAAAATTACGCACGAAGTCGCGTAACGGCGAGTGCGTAATTCCATGAGTGCGTAATTGCTTCACAACACGCATTACGTACTATACTTTACCTACGCCCATATACAGTGTGCCGTTTCCTTGATCCAAAAATTCATATTATTATCATTATTAGTAAAATGCCCTTTTTTCAGAAAATACGACTAAATAGATGAACTTGAGTAGCAATACATCATCTGAATAATAAATTTGATCCAAAAATTTGAAGCCGTTTCAGAGATCCAAAAATTCATATTATTATTATTATTAAAATTATAAGTAAAATCACATTTTTTCATGGAAAGCGCCCACATAGATGAACTTGGTTAGCAATACCTAATACAAAATTTGATCCAAATCGTTAAAGCCGTTTTCGAGATCCAAAAATTATCATTAGTATTATTATCAGTAAAATCGTGTTTTTTCAAGAAAGACTTCTATATTATAAACTCAATAAGCAAAACCCTATCTACACACAAATTTTTTCCCAATCGATTGAGCCGTTTCCGAGATATATCAAACTGCGTTCTGTTTACGAAAACTGTACGATTTGTTTACCGTGTGTAAGGAGCTATTTACTGAAGTCGTGTGTTTTTGCATATTTTCTGCAGCGGCCGTAGTAAAATTATCCTAAATAAGGACCGCTGCGTACATAGTACACCATTAATACATGTCATAATAGTGCTTATTCTTACACTGAGGAGTTTCCTGAGGAATTCGTAAAAATCAAAAACTGTTGAGGGGAAAGATGATAAAAATTTACTACGTTCATCACCGAAGTATATACTTACACCGCGGCCTCCTCTTTTACTCGAATATAAGAAAGTTGAAAGGTGAAAAACTATATTAAAGCATTGTTATTGATTGGAACATCGCCAGATTCCTCTGACCAAATTATTTCTTAACCGACTTAACCGGAACTAATCTAATATTTTCAGTAATAGTAACCGTCCTTGCAAGTTATTCAAGATTTGTATAGTGTTTGAATAACGCGGATACTACCCACTGGCTCGAGTTTAATTGGTGAGTCGTGCAAACAAAAAACACGTTTGGGTTGAAAATATGGATTGTATTCTATTTCGTCATCATATTATCTAGGGTATCTGTTTGGATTTATGTAACAACTAACACTCTGATGCTGCTTTTGTGCAGTTTCATTTTTATATTTTGATTATTCTTGCGAGTTCATTGTATTGTAAAGTCTGATATGTGAAATAAATGTCAGATGTTCATTGACATGGACTTTTACATATGAGTATTTTGTGATATACAAAATGGCTATTTGTTTATCTAGAAAACTAGGAAAGAAAATATAGTATATTACATTACTATATGCAGAAAGTGGCATTTTTCATACGAGTGGGAAATATTGTAGCACGAGGCGTCAGCAATCAAACAAATGTAAAAAATCAATTTCGCACGAGTAATATAATAGTATATTTCATTAGGAGTCCAGAAAATAGGCTCTTTCCGTGCGCGCGCGACAAATTCCCGTGGGAGGCGCAGCCGAACACGGGAAGTCGTGCAAACACGGAAAAGCATTTCTGGACGTGTAACGAACGATATTTTTTATTATACTTCGTTGAAAATGAAAGCGTAATAATAAAATATTACATAAAAAAGATAAGTACAAAAGAAATTTGGAACATTTTTATTTTCACAGTTGTAGGAAAGAAAAAACTTGGAACTACTAGATTAAGAATGTTAAATCAACTAACTATAACTATACTATCAAAGCAGCGTTAATAAATACTGTTTTTGGAGCTTCACATAAAAATTTTGTTACTTGTTCTGCTGTCAAACCTTTGGACTTTTTTGGAATATATCCTACAGCTTGACGCTTCAGGAAAGCAATAGTTTTTGAATAATTGTTGATGTCATTATCTTTTAATGCCAAACAACTTTGAGAATCGCCTCCATAACGTGGAAGATTTCATAAATTTAGCTTTTTCGACAAAATAAACTAGAAGAATATCGTCACTTACAGTTTTGAATTTGTTCAGATTTCGCCATTCTGTAAAAAGTTGATATTCGTGTTCATATCTCAACCTGGATTTTACTGGTAATAAATCCGCGGTCGCTTGTGCCGCTTGCTCTAGAATATTATCAGAAATTTCGGGATTTTCTTCTGAATTCATTTTGTTGGCATGAATTTGATTGATAGGGAATAAACAATGCTGACAATACAGTGTTTGGCATATATTATTCGTTTCCATGGTTATTCTCAAAGTTTTTCCGTGCACCGTTTCCGTGCGCTGTTTCCTTGCGCTAGCCCGAAAAAGCCCCGTCTTACAATATTACTAGTATAGATGAAAATTAGGTGATTCCAATGAAGTATTATGAAAACTTTTTTTTCTACGACCACATAATAATTTTACCAAATAATGTATAATCAACATCTGACACAATATATCATAATCAAAGACGACATACCTACCTAGTTTATTTCAAAAAGTTACTAAAAAATTAGTATTACTAGGAACAAGAACTTTTTTTTCTACTTATATATTAGGTATTCATTGATTTTATTGGTAGGATTTTCAGGGAGGATATTTTTGCTGAAGGAGAACAATGGAAAAGATTATGAAGAGAGTACACTCCAGCAAAAATATTACAAGAGAAGTACAGCGGAAAGGTGGTTGAGTTGGCGAACTTAAGGTTCATGACCAGATTACATGGCCTTTTTATAATGAAAAATTATTTAAATTTCAATATGGTCAACTTTAATATGTTATTTATTCATTTACAAAATATTTTGGTCCAGATGAAAATTATTCTGATTTATTTATTTAGAAATAAAAATAATATCTTCGTCGTCTCACCCTCAAGGGTTGCTAAGTTGACAAACCACCGTATTTGAGTTGACGAAACATATAAAATGTGGAAATAATGAATAAAAAATATGAAGAAAATAAAAACATATTTTATTGAAGGAAGTTAAGATGAAGTAAGCTGCAATACAGGCTATGGTGACGTATAGAAAAATGGTCCATATATTGGTTCGTGAAGAAATGAATGATTCGTCTTCTTGAAGTTTCTCCTTAACGTTGTCCAGGCGATCTCGGATGGTTTCTATGTCGTCAAGTTCCGGTGATTCAAGATTCAAGGTTCCTCTTGACATTTTCTTCTATGTCGATATCTAGGTGTGGCATCTTTATGATTTGGTAACAGCATTTGGATTCCTGTTGGTCTGTAGTGTGGTGGAGTCGATTTTCATTTTGCAATTCTTGGAAACTTCTATGACATAGGTGCCTTTCAGGGATAATATTTCTTCTTCGGTACCACAAATTGATGATGCTGTGGTCTCGTTGGGGAATATGGCAATCCATTGGTTGACATTTATCTTCTGGATTTTCTGTTCCTGAAGTTTGAGGTGTTCTGGGTGGCAGTTTTCATAATTCTTGGTGAGGCGAATGAGTTGTACTTCACACAGCATCTGGAGATCCATTGGGTTCCATTCTGGCAAAGAACAAAGGGCTTCTCCGGTGATAACTTCATTGAAAATAAGTAGTGGTGCTCGTTGAGAAAAAGGAAAAGGAGAAAGGACTATGATTTGAAAGAGGTTATGTTTTGTTTCGATGGGAAGGGAGTAAAGGTGGTAGTATTTGTATCTGTAGTGTTCTGTAATTGGTACTCCAAGGATAAATACTATTTCAGCATGTTTTTGGCAGGCCTTTAAATTCGTTATCTTTTCGAAGATGGTAATTTTATCTCGGCTCGATTCGTACGGCATCGTTTAAATGGTGAGAGATGAACGTCAACTTTTCTAATAGGTCATCGACTTCTAGCACTTCAATCTTGGCAAAGGTAATTGCCGTATCTAGGTCTTCCAATATTCTTATGATGGCATCCATGGGAGCAATCATTTGCTTGAAAACAGTATTCGAGTTCAGCAATTCGTATGTGTCAGTATTTTGAAGGTACTGTTTTCTAATAGCTGTTTCAATTTGCAAAATTTTTTTTTTGAATATTCAAATTTGTTTTTCAGATAGCATCCTTTGTTCCGTTTGTTGTTCTTGAAGTTTTTGGATAGCTTCTTCGAATTTAAGTCCATCTTCTGCATCCGGATTTCCTGTTATTGCTTGTTGCAGCAGGTGGATCTGGAACAATAGGGTGTCTTAGATTGTCGAAATGTACTCTGCGGGTTAGATTTTCGGAATTCTCAATAATGCAGGTATTGTCTTCATTAATTTGGATAATTTTGCTTGATCCTATGTAGCGGTTTTTTGATTTGTTTCTTTCGCTTTCTGGATCCTTCTCAAACACTTGATTTCCGACTTTAAAAACATTTTGGTTTGTTCGTTTCTGTTTTCGATTTGTTATCGTCCTAGTTTTATCTCTTTGTAGTTTTTCTTTGACTTTCTCGTAAGTCAAGGATATTTTTTTCCGATGATCTTTCACGTACTGTCCGTAGTATTGGTGATCGTAGAATATATCATATGGATTCCTTGAAGCGGTATGTCCATATAGAAGTTCCAAAGGGGTGTATCCTGTTGCTGAATGGATCGAGTTGTTGTAGCCAATCACAGCCTATGCCATGAGTATTGTCGGCGTATCTGTAGAATCTCCTTTCACGATTCGGTTATGGTCTGTTAAAGTCCCATGTGGTCTTTCAATTGATCCGTTGTATTGAGGATGTTGGGGTGTGGTAAAGTGTACATTAACCTTGTGCAATTTCAAAAGTGAAGAAACAGTTTTGTTTTAAAACACTGTTCCGGAGTCGAACGTTATAGATTCTGGTACCCCAAAGTTTCCAAAATATTCTAACAGTTTACCTGCTATTTCTATAGCGTTCTTGCTTTGGACTGGGTACGCTTGACCAAATTTAGAGAATTCGTCCACTATGGTGAAAAATGTTTGACTTTTGATTGTGAATAGATCGAAATTCAATTTCTCGAAGGGTTTCGTTGCGGTCTCCGTAATTCTGAGAGGTATTATTGGTCGATGTTTTTCGTATTTAGTTTTCTTACAGACCAAACAAGAATTGATGAAATTTTTGATTGTTTTTTTCATGTTAGGCCAAAAATATTTCTTATTGTTATTTTTGTAAGTTTCATTTATACCGCGATGGTTAGTTTTTCCTTCATGGTAATTTTTTATCAATTCTTCTTGCTCCGTAGGGTCTTCTATGGTTACTGACCTATTCATGCACCTTATCAAAATCGGGTGATCTTTATTGAATGTCATACAGAAGTCTTACAAAAATCTCTGAACATTTTCTCCTTGTCGAAATGACAGAAGTATTTTTTTCGTGGTTCACAATATTGAATCGAAAAAGTTTTGATTTCAGCTTCGTTGTTGTCTTGTGATATTTGGGCATGGATGATAACTTGTTTTCCTCGTCGCATGATTTTGGGTTGCGCAGGGTTGTTGAAAACAGAGGTGATGATGATCTGTTTTCCTTTTTATCGATCGCATACTGAATGATCGATATGCTGTTTGGTGGGTGCGAATTTTGTCTGGAGTTCACAGTCATTTTCGTATTTTCTGGTGTAAGTTCTGGTTGTGCTGGAATTGTGAATTCAATTTCTTCTGGGAGTTCAGGTCTCCATCTGGCTAATTTCATATTAGGTTCTTTTAGAGAAAGAAGCCATTGAAGTGGGCGATGGTCAGTGTAGATGGTGAACTTCCTTCCGTATAAATAAGGGTTGAAGGTCTTCGTGGCCCAAATGATGGCAAGTAGCTTCTTCTCAATCGTTGAATATTTCTATTCGGTGTTGTTTAGTGTTCTCGATGGGTATGCAACTGGTTTTTCTTCTTCAACTTTACCTTGTGGTAATACGGCTCCAAGGGCGACATTGCTGGCATCCGTGGTTAATATGAATGGCCTCGAAGAATCAGGAAATTGTAATATTGGATTATTCAATAGGATTTTCTTGCAATTTTTGAATCTTTCAATAAATTCTGATGTTTGAACGACCATGGCATTTTCCTGTCAAAAAAATTACAATGTCGTCAAGATAAACTAAACACTTCTCATTCTGTATGACTCGTAAGACTTCCATTATGCGTTGAAACGTCGCTAGTGCATTTTTTATTTCGAATGGCCATTTCCCGTGCTGAAGGCCGTTTTCTCGATGTCACGTTCTTCCTTTTGAACATAGGGGAAGCCTGAAGCGAGATCAAGGGTAGTGAAATATTGGCTTCTCCCAAGTTTATCCAATATATCCGTGATGTTGGGAAGCGGATATTTGTCATCCACCGTTTTCTGGTTGAGCTTTCTATAATCTATTACCAGTCTTTTCTTCTCTCCAGAAGCGTCCATTTTCTTGGACGCTACCCATATAGGTGAGCTCCATGGTGACGTAGATGGTCGTATAATTCCCTGCTGTAGCATCGACTGAATTTGGGATCGGACTTCTTGTCGGTGCACTTGAGGGTATCTGTAAGATTTGGTGAATATTGGGGTATCATCCGTCAATTTTATATTGTGTTTGATTTGGTTATTGGAAGTGAGAGGAACTTGTTCGCAGTAAAATTTGTCCTTATATTCGTTGCAGAGTTCTTGAATCGCTAGTTTTTCTTCATGATTCATGTTTTCTAATCTCTAAGTTCTTCAAGTTTTTATTTTGAAGGTTCTCATAGTCGTTTTCACTTAGTGGTATTCATGATTCGTCGAAATTATTGATCTCGAAGGCTTCTATCGGTTCAATTACGATAGGTTCAAATAGATCGAAAGAGAGTTTCTGATTCGTTGGATTGATTAACGTCGTGGAAGCCTTCTGATTTTTCACCAACACGTACGCTGCCGGCATCTCCAATTCTTGGAATTTTCTGAATTGTATCACTACTCCATTGATGGTTTTGTTGACAGGTATTTCTACGATGTGTTCTGTTCTTGGCAATAATTTGAGATAGAATATTCAATTTCTTGATTGATGGGCCAGCTTGATATTTTTCTTTCGTGAAGAGGGCGTTCTTGCTCAGGTCAACAGTTGCTCCAATATTCCGGAGTAAGTCTATTCCAATGAGTTCATCATATTTCGGGTTGAAATCAAACATAAAATTTCTCGAGAATATCTTGTCTCTTGAAAATTTTCGTGTAGTGGTATAGTGATACTATATTTGTGTGTGGAGGTGTTGTGGGCAGACTGTATTTGAAAATGATCTTCTTCAATGTGGTGAGGGTAGGTTTTTGCAACATTTGGGCTGATGAGTGTTTTTGTGAATGAGGTATCGATCATGACTTTCGTGTTAGTTTCTGGTATGATGATATATGGAAGTTTGGAAATTGTTGTTGCATTTATGATCACTATGTTGTTTGATTGTTCGATGGGGTAATCTAAATATTTTGATCTTCGTGTAATTCGTTTTCATATTAAGGCTGTTTTATTTCATTTGTATATTCTGGATAGTAGTTTTCTTCTACCTGATCGGCTGGATAATATTGGTCGTACTGAAAATCTTGATATTCCACCGATTGGTCTCTATCTTCTTGCCAAAATAGTTCTTTTGCAACAAAATTGGGTTTAGGTTTAGGTTTATGAGACTCCTTGATTAAAGCGGTACTTTGTAAAGTGACTAGTGTTCATATATTGTTCTAAATTGAGTATTCTACAACCGTTATTCCCAACTTGTGGACTCTACAGAGAATTACAAAGACTAGCGAAAACTATATTATGTTCCATAAACAACCCATTTTCTTAATCGCTACAATTTCGGAAACACCCTTTATATTTCAAACACAAAAATTGAATACGAATTTTTCCTACGTTCAGAAATTTTATAGATATGTTCAAATTATTCATTTGACCAAAAACGAATGGAAATCAAGAAATCCAGTAGCACTTGAACTAGTGAACTATTGAACACTACCCGATTATCATAAAACTAGATACCTATGCATATTAACAAATTGACAACGGGTATCACCAACTACTGAATCAATTGAAATGATATAACACAAATCTTCATACGAATCAAAACAATTACTCTGATCACAGCTTGTGTGAAATTGAAACAGAAGGGATACATGTAGCTCATCTGAACATTCGCAACCGAAAACTGAGGTTCATATCCGATTAGGCGAAACGGAAAGCAAGGAAAGGAATAACTTTTTTGTACAACTGACATTAAAAATGACGTTTTTAATTCATTGACACATGAACTAAAAACTGACGTTTTCACAAAATCACTTTTAACACTAGTGTTAAAAGTACTTTTAACACTAGTGTTAAAAGTAAAATGACAGATGAGATGATGGATACTCAGTAATATAGATCTCTCTAATAGTAACACTTCAATCAGATATTATAATCAGAACACCAACTCAAGAGGAATCGTTTATAAAAGTTCACACATGTATTTGGTCGTTTGCGCAATTGATAATACTAATTCCTTTTGAAGTTACAAACGAAGTAGTATTTAGTCCAACTGTAGAATGTCCTTCATCACTGACAAATAATGACATTCATAAATAAAGTGCGTTGGGGTTTATTATATTTGAAGTATCTGTCAGTCAGCCTTGTAATCCAAAGATCGTGTGTTCGAATCCTTATGGATCTTATTTTTTTTTTTGTTTTTTTCTTACTAGCAGTAACTGTTGAACAAAAAATTTTGTATGATACATTTGTTAAAAGTGATTTTATTTTGCTCGTGGGGTTGCTCCACTCGCTAACGCTCGTTTCGCAATATTCCCCACTCACAAAATAAAATGCCACTTTTAACACTTGTATCATAAATAACTATTATTTTAGCCTATAAAGCCGGCTGAGATTAAATTATAACGTTTGGGCTAATATTTTGCATTTCGCACCGACTGAAAGCAACCCAAGTTACCTGAGCGGTAATAAGCCACACTTGACTGTGTCCCCTCTGTTAAGGACGATTCAGATACATGCGTGCTCATCCTGCATTTTTGACTATATGTACAAAAAATGCATGCCTGTCGACGTTAACACCTGTGCATGTCGGAGTGTGTGAAAAACGCGGGTTGAGCATGCTCGGAAATAGACATGTTCTAATTCACATAATAAAGGATTCAATAAAATGTACGGCGAAATAATTTGAAAAACTCAAATGTCATTTCTCCAGTACCTATTATAAAAATTAATACAGATCCGAAGAAATTATGACCTTATGATAGAAACGCAAGTGGAAGGCACGCATGTGAGTTGACTAGCAGTTTTCAGGCACAGGGGTCAAATATGCATATACTTGTGATTGCACGTGATTCAAAAACCCTGCATGGGCACACATGTATCTGAAATGATCTTTAGGGTTCTTATCCATTACGCGCGTAGTAAATTTGGATTTTATAGAAGCTAGAGGATTTATATTTCTATATTTTTATAGTCTGTCTACAGGAAGGTATTTTTTCAAACTAGTTATTCAAGCTATTAATTCCTAGAAATGTATGCCATTATTGAAATGAGCATGTAAACATCATATAGGTTCATCGTAAATATTGTTTATTCTTACTTGAAAATGTATTGCAATTTTAATAATTCATAATTTATACTCGTAACTCATGGCGTCAAATAATTTGTTTATTTTCATTATAATTTTATTGAAAATATTGATGGCAACTTCAGTTAGTTGTACAAACACAACCAAACATTTTTACGTGCTCATAACTATTCATAACAATTATAATCAACTAGAAAATAGCAAATAACTTAGTGTAATTAAGTATGTCTATCTATGTAACGGAATCTTTGAACGTGATTTCCACCCACTTCCAGATATCCGAATGATTTGAAATTTGGCATGTGTTCATAATTCTGGTGACAATGCAATATGAAATTTTTGTTATGGAAAAACAAAATGGCGGATCTAAGATGCGGACGAGATTTGTGATTGTGTGTCAGATTCGATACAAAATTTGTATGTGGCGGTTTTCTTGATCAGAGATTACAATTTGTTTGTCAAAATTCATGAATTCAAGATGGCGGCACAAGATGGTGGACGAGTTTTGTGATTATGGTCAGATTCTTTTTAAAATTGGTATTTGGAGTCGGAGATTTCGATTTTTCAGTCATAAAAAAATTATAGTTAAAAAAGAGAAAGAAAATGCTTTATTTCCACTATGGAATAAAAAGTAAAAAATAATAATTTGAGTAATACAATGTCAATTATTTTTTATTTTTTAGTACAAAGTGGAAATAGAGCGCGTTCTTCAGTTTTTTAAAACTATTATATTCTGTTATGAAAATAATGAAGTAAATCAATAATCATTGGAAATCGTGAGAAAATCATGATTCAGACAGACTTTTTTTCCGGTTTTTCTCAATTTTAAGCGGTTTAGCAATCGATAAACCACTTAGTTACATAGATCATTTTGAAGTGGAAATTCCAACAATTGAAATGATTACTTATAAATTCTTGAAATACAAAAGAATTACATATCTGGAATACTAGATCTTCTGAATTTCGAAAAATCATGCTTATTCGACACCAAAAAAGACATATTTCTGCAAATCTTTATGTAAAATAAAACATTTATACGCAAGAAAAAAATTCCATACTGCAAAATCCATTTTTCTCATGTTTGATAATTTGAGGTTATGTCAAAAAGTGTTGAATACAAAATTTTCAGATTTTTTCATTGAAAGTTTTCCGCTAGTAGGTCACGTTTCGCCGCAAATCGCCGGTTTCAACTTCTAAAGTGCACCCTCATTTCACTTGAGTGTTTTCGTGTTCAATTTGATTTTTTATTTTATTTTTTTCAAAGTTGGAACCTCAACATAATTTTCCACCTGGTCCTTGCCTGTTACTTTTTTCTTATTTTTAAAGTTTCAAATTCGTTTTGGCACCAGCCTTTAACAGTAACAACGTAATAAATGATAAAGCGGACGCAAAAGTCTTTTATGTTATAGAACATAAAAGTATTTATCCAACACATGACAGTTATGACTGTCATTATTAATGTCATTTTAGACAAGTAAACTATCAAATAACACACTAGTGAGTTATAATCCATAAGTCACTAGTGAGTTGCGGATTATATCTCACTAGTGTGTTATTTGATAGTTTACTTGTCTAAAATGACATTAATAATGAGTCATAACTGTCATGTGTTGAATAAAACATTGTATGTCACTCGTGTGTTATGTTTCCTGAGTCACTTTAGAATTTATACCACTCGGCCTGACGACCTCGTGGTATAAATCTTTCTCGCGTGACTTATTTTCAACATAACACACTAGTACCATAAATAACTATTTTATGTTCTAGAACAAAAAAGAGACTTCTGTGTTTTTCAGAAGAAATCACCAAACCAAATCATCGTATGCTTGTATGTAGACGATGGTTTGATCACAGGAAAACATGGAGAAGATCTGAAAGTTTTCTTGAACAATCTGAATTTTTTGAGATAACGTATGGCAAAGCAGATTCTTATTTGGGAATGAATATTATCCAAAATCCGGGTTGCATATTTTTCAACCAAGCTTCATACTTTCCGAGTCTTTATTACAAAAACTTCATCAGTTTTTGGTGAAGATGATTTGATGAATCTGCTGAGGCTTCTGATAAACTCTATAAAGAAGTTATAATTTTTCTTCTGTATGTGTCCACTGTCACCAAACCTGACATCGCTTACACGGTGAATAATTTGAGCAGGAAGAGTAGGTCTTTCTACCGCTGAAGCCGAGTATGTTGCAGCTAGTGAAGCAGTGAGGGAAATCTTATGGATCCACCAGCTAGCCATTGAATTGCAAATACAGAATGATGAAGAAATTCCATTATTAGTCAACAACAACCTCATTTTATAAAAGAGAAAATTGGACGAGTGATGGGAGTTTTCCACATTGAAGGTGAAAATCAACTGGGCGACATTTTTACCAAACCACTCATACGCTCCAGATACGAAATGCTGCGAGAGGAATTGGAGAGTTGTTTTTTACGTGAAACTTTTATGGGACACTTGGAGTTTTCGCATGCTAGTAACCACGTCGAGCTAACAAATCTGTGAAACTCCTTTTTTCTTCCTGATTATCATTTACTTAAGCAGAGTGAGAGAGGTGGACAAAGTTTACGAATATCCGCACAAAGAGGAGACGCCGAGAATAGTGGCCGGTCGCCGGGCATGTAGGACCAGTTCAGTCTTGTAAGATCTTGCATAGTATGGCAAATAAGTCTCAGTTTATCAGGAGAGTCTTTGTAACTAGTATTGTTTCATTTATTAAAAAATTATTTGATGATACATGAGGATGAATGGACAAAAAATTTCAGTTGCAGTCATGGGCGATGGGAATTGTTTATTCAGATGTTAGTCTTCTTCAATTTGTTCGACTCAAGTTTGTCATTATATTATTCGATTAATAATAGTGAAATTCATTAAAGATCGTTAGGAAAATTTTATAGTTTTTAGTAATAATCGGGGATGTTTCCGAGATTTATTTAAATTGCATAATAATCAAGTTACATTCAAAGCTTTATCGTATCATTGACAAAGATGATGTGGAAATAAAATCAAAAAATTTGCTCATGTCACGTTATTATCATTTTAGCGTGCTATTTGGTCTCGAGGGTATTATAAAGTAATGAGAAAAAATATATGCTTTTGTCAAAAACTAACAGCGTCAGAAGTGAAACTTTTTATGTTACTTGAAAACTGTCAATGAATGTGCAAAAAAATATATGCGTACAGATTATTCCGAATTAATTACTACGGAAGTTTCACTTGCATGTACTGATTTTTATACAAATAATAATCCAGGGGGAATGTTAAAATGAAGAAATACCCTGTATGTTTGGACATGTAATATATTTTTGTAGAAAAAATTAATGTATTCTTTCAGTTGTTAATTTATAAATGAAGTTATACATATTTGTTTCAAGTTCGTTCCAAAGGTTCATTATACCAAGTAATTTATCAAAAGTTTTCATCTGAAAGTAATCTTTCAACTCGCCCTCACATGTTTTCATTATTGGTATTCTGCCAAAAATCAGGTTCACTAGCCCATTTTCATCATGAATTTTGTTGTCAGGCACTGCCCATCACGCCTGTGCTTATGGGTATAATTTCCTAATTCGATGCTATCCTCCAAACACCCCTCCACCAACCTACTTATAATAGCGACAAGTTTCCATTTGTTTGCTATGGATTAATTATGAAAATCAAGGAAAAATATCTCTGTAAATGAAAAAGTTATAGGACTTTAAAGTTGCGCTTGGAAGAAAAGTTTCATCTAGTATTTCAGAAAGGAATAATTGTGTTTCAGATTAGTGAGAATAAAGAGTGTTCACCCAAGCAATGAATTGTAATCTTTTAACTGATGAAACTGTTTTCATCTAAATTAATCAATTATTATGAAAAAGTTCAGTGGCTCAATGAAGATTTTCATCGATATTGGTCCAATGAACACAATCCTTATGTCAATCTACCACTGGTTATCCATACTATGAATACGGATGTTAATAATATCAATGAATGCTTTCGTTGATATCATGATTGATTACATTAAATAGGTCCGTTAGGGGAATTAATTCCATTCTTCAAACGAATGAACAGTGTTCACCCGAGCAATAAACCGTACTCGCTCATCTGATGAAACTGTATTCATTGAATTAATTATGATTGGTCGTTCTTCGAATAAATGCTGTATGATTGATATAATGATTTAGATTATTTCGACGATGGATATTTTTCATCAATCCAATGAATAGTGATTATTGAATTCATGAGTATCGGATATACATACAATCTCGTAATGCTTTCTTGCATTGAACTAATGATTTTGTTTATTATTTGAATAATTGGTAGTTATTCAAGCATTGCATATTATTCGTGAATGCAATGAAGGCATCCCATTGATATTGAGCATACAGTGAGTTTTTAAAAGAAAGGATGTCTCTGTATTCTGTGCTACCGTCGGTTCTGTCTGCTTAAGTAAACCTGCTCTGTGCAAACAACGATGTCGTGCGGAGTGGTCCCTCTAGTGAAGGTGCTGTGTACCAGCTAGGGCTAACTTGTCAGCAACGGAGATTTCTATGCGATGATTCGGCTGAATGGATGCCGGCAAAATCAATGAGCTGTAATACTTATACAACAGATGGCGTTCGACATAAGACTTATTATTATATTTATGCACATATTAATAACGGAGTTATAAAATGGAAAGAAAATGTTACTTCTGCCTGCCTAATAAAACTGGGACTTGGTAACTTTATATTACAACAACTTACAGTTGATGTCCTGACTGCCAAACCATGTGTGAATTTCACATAGCTGCAACGAAACCTGTGCGTAGATCTGAAATAAGATCATCATTGATCTTGATAAACTTGAAGTCATTGCAAAAATAAAAACATATATTTCATATACAGGGTGTTAATTAGGTACGTTGACAAACTTCGGGAGGAGATTCTTTGAAAGTTTTCAGGACGAAAAGTTCGTATGAACATATGTCCCAAACAGCTAGGTTTTCAAGATACAGGGTGATAAAAATACATTTTTTTCAAGATTTTTGGAGTCAACTTTTTCGACAATAATCAGTTTAAATTAGGTGAGTACAATCCATTTAGTAGTACACACGATACAAAACAATTTAGTTCTCAAATAATTCACAGGATCCTCCTTTTTTTAGGGTCAAGACTTTTGAGAAGGGTTGCTGCCACCAGTGAGACATTGTGAGAGAAGAATAATCAATGATTTTTCATCATAATTTTGTTTTCTTCAAGTTTTTCATTTACTTGTATGGGTCAGGAGCTATAACATTAGAAAAATCTAAAAATAAAACATTCTCAATTATTGTAAATTGGAAGAAATATTTTTTCTGAATTGGAAAAGTCCACGATGAATAAAAATAATAAAATATAAAATGAAAAAATAATTTCTTGCAATTGTTGATCTAGGTTATTCTGTGAGTAACAAATTCAAAAGCTTCCGCGGATACAAAATAGATAATCTTGTACAGGAAGATATTTAATCTAATACCCACAGAAAAGTAGGACCCAATAAATTATTCAAGAAATGAATTATTTTGTATCGTGAGTACTATTGAATTGTACTCGCCTAATTTGAAATGGTTATCGTCGAAAATGTCGAAGTCTACTCCAAAAAATATTGAAAAAAATTTATTTTTATCACCCTGTATCTCGAGAACCAAGCCGTTTAGGACATATATTTATGTGAACTTTTCGTCCTAAAACGATCAAAGAATCACCCTTCGAAGTCTGTGAGAATATTTGCTTCTGAAATTTCTTTGTTATAATATCATACTCGAAAATGATCGCATTAATATTTTCATTGTAGCTCCTGAACCGTACAAGTAAATAAAAGACTTTAAGAAAACAAAAAAATGTTATATGAAACAACATTATTCATTCCTGTCTCATAATATGTCAGTGACAGCGGAAAAAAAATTCTGAGGGGTTGAAGAAGACTCGACTCTGAAAAAAGGAGGACCCTGTGAATTATTTGAGAAATGAGTTATTTCGTATCGTGCGTACTATCAAATGGATTGTATTTGTCCAATTTGAACTGATTATTGTCGAAAATGTCAAAGTCCAAAAAATCTTTTAAAAAAATGTATATTTATCACCCTGTATCTCGAAAAACAAGCCGATTGAGACATATGTTTGCATGAAATTTTCTTCCTGAAAACTTCCAAAAAATCACCTCCCGAACTTACGTACTTAATTAACACCCTGTATATTTCAGTGAATGGTTATTCATTGACTCGACGAAAAATGTATTGTCCCAATAAACCAAGAGGTATTTATTAATATAATGTACCATATTTTTTACGTCAGTTCTCTGGGACCATGAATTATGTATGATAAACAATTTCAAATTGTTCCAGTGTACCGCTTTCCTCGCCTCAATGAACTTTTCCATAGCAGCAAAGAAACCTGTGAAAATGTGAAAAACCATCATGTTTGATATCAATAAACTTCAATTCATTGTATCAATAAATACCTACGTATGTCAGTGAATGTTTCATTGTCTTGATGAAAAATATATTGTGCCAATGAACGGAAAGGTACTAAACGGCCTTCATTGATATAATGTACCACATTTTCTTCATGAAATAAAACACATCGTTTCAATGTACTCTAACGTAAGTTATTTTGTCAAGTTTCAGCGAAAATGAATATCAAAAAACGCAAAAGTATTTCGCATTCGAGATGCAAACAACATTTCCTACAAACTTCATTAAAACTAATTTAAGAATAAAAAATAATGAATAAGTATTTGTCATTTCTAATTGATATTTTGTTGAAAAGGGGAACATTCTCCATGAAAATTGAAAAATGTGATTTATGTGTAATACCTAACAGAAAACAACTACTTCCCCGGCACAAGCCACGCTGGACATCGAACTACATCTGATAGATATTGTGAAAAGACTCTAACTGAAAATAAAAGAAAAAATCTGAAAGTGAACATTCGCATTTTCATTAAATCATTAAATAAATTAGATAAGGAGAATGTCATTAAAAAATATCACTCACAGAAGTCGTGTTTGAACCATATTCACATTTGAACATATCAATATTCAAAAAGGATGCGAAGCTTTTACAACTTCGAGTAATTACATGCGAGCGCTTTCGGAAGCAGACATCTCCACTCAAACTTACTTATATTACCTATTTTTTACAGTGGATACTTCTTCTCTTGAGTGGAGCTATGATTTTATATCAGTGTGAAGCAAGAAGGATTCAAATTCAGCGACCTATTCCCCAAGAAGAAGACGAACAGGAAACAGTTAACTACTATGCCGCTGAACCACAAGATGATCAAGGTTCTGTTGTCCTAGTATCATCTGCTGATAAGTATAACGGACTCTACGGCCAACAATCTGGTACTTCCAAAAGACTGGAAAGTAACTACATTCCTAGAGCTTCACCTAGAACGCAAGAAACAAGGAATAAGGACACACCTAGGGCACCTCCAGTACAAACTTTAAGAAATTATAATAAGGTTAATGATGATGGATCATTCACTTTTGGGTATGAAGCTGCTGATGGAAGTTTCAAGGAAGAAACAAGAGGTACTATTGTTGTTTCAGATTTAACATGATTTATCATTTACCGATCGCAAGTTTTCAATGTACTCTGGTGTGTTTTGAGAATGTCGGATAACTTTCCTTGAAATTCAAAAGACTGAAAAATTGATTTTTTTTTGATTTTTTTTAATGAAAAGTTGTCCTAGGGCTACGTTAGTTGTTGCCTTATGATAAACAAAGTCTGCTAGCCAAATGCCACAAATGTGCGGTTGGCTTCTTGTTCTCACTCTCTATTTCGGATTTTACATCCAAGTGTGCATAACTTTGCACTTATTGATTATATTCAACATCGTCTCATAAATAAATGATATATACCTTCGCCTCTGGCAAGAATATCCACATTATTTAAAGCACTCAAATTCCCCTTTCGTCCAGTATCCAGCATCCTTGGTCATCATCTATTATCAGTCAGTAAGTTTTTGTGTAAGGCTATCCACACGTGTTTGCGTCTTGCCTTCTAAAAATTGTGTTTCGTCGAGACAGAGCACCAAAAGCCGACGTTCGTCAGACCGATCTTCGAGTGTAGTGTATACAAATGCTCTTATATTATAGGAGGGCATACAAGATGAATCGTTCCTGCAATACGCATTTAGTCCTTAATGATATAATGTATTCGTGAAATTGTCTGATCGAATATCCCTTCAAAATGCACAGGCACTCAAAATGTGTTGCTGTACAAAACACTACTCGAGCAAGCTCTCGTGGTGTTTCTAAGCACAGTTTTCGTGCAAGCAAGGGGAAAGTATTTTTTGAAAATTCTGAATTTTGTCGGTATATTATTACTGACAATCCCACTCATGTATAATATTATATATTTGGATCATATCATACACATTTTTAAGTTTGCCACATTATGTGTCCTTACTCTTACAACTCAATTTTAATTTCATTTTCTATGGTCCCATTCGATTCAGTTTGACAGTGACATGATGTTGAATTGAAGTACAGCACGGTAAAAAAACAGTGAAAACACTACACCTTTGCGTTTGCTCAAAAATGTTCACTAAGGAATTTTGAATCTAGTGAGAGCTCCCTGATTATTTTCAGTGCAACATGAAACTGTAACTTGATTACTTGTGCTTCGGACTTCCATCGTCTTAATGGTTGAAAGATTTCTACTTCTTTCAATTTTTCACTACGTTTCAATTGCTTGATTCAATTGAAGACGATTGCAGATTCAAGCAATTGAAACGTAGTGAAAAATTGAAGACGATTGCAGATTCAAGCAATTGAAACGTAGTGAAAAATTGAAAGAAGCAGAAATCTTTCAACCATTAAGACGATGGAAGTCCGAAGCACAAGTAATCAAGTTACTACATCGTCTACAATCTTCAAAACAATGAAACTGTAGGTAGACCCGTCATTCTAGGTGGTTTGAAACGAGTCGGGTCGTCTACTGCGGCCCTCAGAAGCGGGTTATCGTGAGCTTCCGCCAATTCGAATATCCACTTATGTATGATACTTCCCATTTGTGAGTACAAAAATCGTAGTTTGCTACCACTTAATAGGGAGGAACAGAAAGCAAATTATTAACAAAATCGGATAAATAACGTTACCGTAGCAACGCTAGCAGTTAGGTAACATATAATCGTAACGAATATCACTCGATCAAACGAAAATAATCGATTATACTCACCTCGTAACTCGACGTTTCGCAGAATATGTCTCTTGACTCGGGATTATAATCGATTATTCTCAATGCTCTCGTGGTATAACTACTGATTATTCAAATAAATATGAACACAGACGCCAAGATGTAATCAACAAAACCTATAAGAATAAAAAGAAAATACAAAAATCATACCGAATTATTCACTACACAATCGGATAAAGGTAATGTGCTATTAATACTAACAGCTCTTCAGAAGATCAATATCTTGACTCACAGATATGACAGTGTTATTAGTACCCAGTACTCTGGCAATTTCTATCGAGGCCTTAATAATTGTGTCAGCATCAGAATCTTCTTGTAATGGTGGTATGGAACTGAGATATATTTTTCTTAGTTTTTATCATTTCTAAAAGTCGAGATTTCTTTCAATTTTAACCTAAACTTTTTCTTCCTTATAATATTATCTATAATACTCCTCGAGAAACCGTTGTTACTAGCTACTATTTCTTTTATTGTCACCTTTTCTTCGTCAAACCTCTCTTGTGTAAGAGAACAAGTCAAAAGACGATTCAAACCAGCACGTTTGTATTGTCCACAGTGATGTGAACTGTCAGGTATATACCTACCTGTAAGTGCTAGTTTCTTTTCTGAATATATCGTATTCCAGCATTCCACAATGACTCCTCATTACCAACACGTCAAAAGAAATGGAAGATGTCCCTTATGTTCTAATTCATATGTGAATTTTATTGATGAAAATATGTTATTTAAAAAAGGATTCGATTTGTTGTTATCGAATATTGCAAAAACATCATCCACATACCTTCGTCATATTCTAGGGAAATATTTCTTTGGCTTCCATTTCGAACTTGCTCATAAAAAGGTTAGCAAGGTAGGGGGCAATGGGTTACCCATAGCCGTTCCCCCCTGTTGTTCATAAAAGCGACCTTTCACCTGGAAACGGTTTTGTTTCATACACAAATTGGTGAGAGAAAGAACTTCTTAAATTTCGTTGTTATTAAAATTATTCTTCTTAAGTAGGGTATGTGGAATTGGAACACTAGGAAATAAGGAACTAACATCAAAGGAAACTAAAATCTCACCGTCTTGCAGATCAATGTTTTTTGTATGTCGTATGAACTCTAAGGAGTTTTTGATACTGAAACTTGGTTCCGCAATAGGCAAGCTTTCAAATTCTTTGGTAAGCCATTTTGCTATTTGGTAGATAGGAGACTCAGTAGCTGACACGATGGGGCGCATTGATTTTCCCGTTTTGTGGATTTTTGGAAGGCAATATAGTTTTGACACTGTTGTGTTTGAAACTTGTAACCTCCGATTCGGTTGAGGGGTAAGTATATTGTCGTATTTTTGAGGACGTCATTATTAACCCAAAAGACAAAGTCGAGAATTCAGAAAAGTCTGGAATCTACGAAATCAAATGTAAGGGCTGCGATGCAAAATATTATGGACAGACTAAAAGATATATTAGAGTACGCTATAAAGAACACTTAGCATTTCTTACGGAATAACAGAAATATCAGCAGTCGCCCATCATGTTTTGCAACAAAATCATTCAATAGACTTAAAATTAGTTAGTTAATAATAACAAGCATATGCGCATACATGCGAATACTTCCCCCTATTGATAAATAATTTAATGGGATAAGGGTCCCAAATAGCAGTTACTGGCCACTAAGCACTATCTCTAGATGGACTGGGCAGACTAACGCAACGCATTTTTTACAATCTCGCATGAGCTCAGGTCATTGTGCATTTGCTCATGCTCAAGGTTATTGATGTGTTTCCAAAACTGAAGCGATAAATGAAGTGGGAAGTAGAAGATGACAGAGCAAAACGAAATGAACGAATACATTTTTGACGAAAAAAAATATTTTGGGACATATTCAAATTTAAAACTTTCAAATTATTTTTGGTAATCACTGATCAGAGATCTACAGCCTGTGCAAACCGCGCTGAAAAACACACTCTGTAAAATTTCATAAAAATTTCGAAAATTTTTGATTGCTTCAAAAACAAAAATTCTTGCGTTTTATTGTTACATTATTTTTCATATAACAACCCATTTTCTTAATCGCTCCAGATTCGGAAACACCCTGTATAGTGAGATTCACTGGCTCACGAAACCCCGAGAATGGTAATTAAGCCTTCCAAATCATATACATTAATTTACTACAATCGAAATTCGACAACCACAGTGGTGTAAAAGACCCGAGACAACGTCGACTTGCAAAATGTTGATACTCATTCTACATCCTAAATTGTGCTTTCGACGGTTCTACTCTAAGGAGAAACAGGGAGTTTTGTAGATTTTTGGGTTTGGAGTTTGAAGTTCAAATCCCCTTCCATGCATGGTCCGTGACTACCTATGATAAAGTAGAGGCGGAGCATTTATTTTCTACTAAGTAGCTCATGCAGTCAATAAACTTGGTCTAGTTTCCTATAAGTTGAAAACCGTTCGAGAAAATGCCCACATAAGCCGGTGCAACAGGGTCTTTTCAAGAATAACAAGGACCATTGCTCATTCAAGAATCTGACCATTGCCTTTCTCAGGTCAGAAGAGCATCAGAGCATCAGGTCGAAGACCGAGGACATATGATTATCTACATACATGTAATCTTGGAAAGTATATAATTTATTGGAAAAACAACTCAACAGGGCGAAAAACAATTCAATTTTCCACAAAAACTATACCTAGTAATTTCTAATAAAATGCTCTCGTTTTCTCAGAAAACGTGATTGAACGCCGACATCAAATTTCAGGTTCACCCTTACCCGCTACTGAAACTTCTGGCGGAGCCGAATATTTGATTGGTCATAACTCTGCTAAAATTGTTGCATATAGTCCAAAGAGGGTATGGGTTGCTTCTTCAGTATAATAATTCCATATTTACTGAATTATTCATGATTTTTGGATCATCCGCAAACATCTCCGTGAAGTGCGACAAAACATATTTATCTAATTCAGTTTCGAAAAGTCAGGTTTTACATGACGTTTGTGAATTATGAAAAGTCAGTTTTTTCAAAACTGTCACTTGACACAAGTGAAAAAGAGTTGTGTAATATTCATTTCCGTCGACCGTTCATTTACGATGTATTTTAACGCACTCAAAATCGTTGATTAATGACTCCTGTTAATGAATGACTTTCTATTAATCAACGATTTACTTATATGCAACCCAACATACATTGCTCCAATACATATTATATTTATATAGTGACCTGTGGCGTAGGCAACCAAACATATATACTTACCCGCTACATTCATTTTGAAATCAAGTAGCTGTGTTCGTACTATCTGTCATTATTTATTTTATTGTTGTCATTTCTTAAAATTCTATGTATATTTTGAAATCAAAAGATGGATAGTGACGAAGAGTTTACTTTAACTCCACCAGAAGTGGCAGAAACTGCAAATATAATATCGTTAAGTTTATTGCCTGAAAAAAGCAAATTGTTATACGAGGAAACATACTCCGAATTTCTTGCATGGTGTGACGAAAGAAAAATAATGCGATATTCAGAATCTGTACTGTTGGCATATTTTTCAAATATTGCTGAAAAAGGACTGATAGCAAGTTTATGGCCCAAATATTCGATGCTGAAATCAACCTTGAATCTAAAGTCGAACATTGATATATCTAATTATAATAAATTAAGAAAAAAAGAACAGGTTATGTGCCAAAGAAATCAAAAGTACTTGAAAAAGAACAAGTACAAAAATTCATCTCTGATGCTCCTAACGACTTGTTTCTAATGACAAAGTTAAACAAATAAGTAAATTAGGTTTATATACTTAGTATTTCATAACATTTCATTTTGTAGGTTGCACTGATTTTCGGATAACGAATAACGTTCAAGACTTGGGATCAAAGTTTTTTGTTACAGTAAAAGCATCAAAAACACACACAAATAGAATATTTACCATAGTTGATAACGAAGTAAATATTCTCAATATGATCAAATACTATATTTCTTTGAGACCGGCGCACACTCCACATAAAAGATTTTTCGTTTTTTATAAAAATAATATATGTTCCACACAGCCTGTTGGCATACATACCTTTTCCAAATTGCCGTCCGTTATTGCAAAATTCTTGAAATTAGAACACCCGCATGTCTACACTGGGCATTGTTTTCGACGTTCTTCTGCCTCGATACTGTGTGACAGTGGTGCAGACTTTTCAGCTATCAAAAGACTTGGTGGAAATCTACTGCAGTAGCAGAAGGTTATATAGATAACTCTCTGCAGAATAAACTTGAGACAGCTGAAAAACTCTTGCGGAAAAATAGCACTAAAACTTGTCAAAGTACTTCCTTCAGCACCACCGCTTCTTCCATCACAGAAGTTCAAGAAAATTTGAATATAAATTTCCCAAAATACTGTACAGCAGATAATAATTTTTTAAATTCCTTCAGTAAGTTTCAATGGTTGTACAATTTCTAATATTAATATTTATAATAATAAAACTGAAAATTAAAAGTAAGATATTTTTAATTTGGAAAAGTACGGTTATGGAAAAGTTGTGTAAAAAAAATATTCAGATAACATTCAATATACCAGTTGTCAGTAACGTCAATAGGTAGTCACGCAGCCGGCTGGTAAAATGCTCGTGTGAGATTTGAGGTGATTGCGATGTAGACCCAATTGGAAATAGGGATTGTTTTTTATCGTATCGTTGAATAAATAAACATTGAAAGTAAGATATATCTATTTTTGAAAACTACGGTCGACGGAAAAGTTTTGTAACAAACTCGTGAATTAAAATAGAGATTAACAATCTCAAACATTAACGCGCTCGCTCCGCTCACGCGTTAAAATATCTCGATTGTTAATCGCCTTCATGAATGCACTTTTTCGTTAAATAACCATTAACCAACTAGTTGTGTAATGAAATAGAATAAGAAATTAATAATTTTATCTTTGAAAATATTCAAAACATGATTTGCTGCGTTATATCTAACTTTAGATTTTTGTGGTATTGATAATTCATTTTATGCTTTATTTGCCGATTCTTCTGTATCAGACGCTATTTCGTCGGAACAACTACTCATTTTTGACATAAGTCTGACACGTTTGATATTGCTTATTAAATATTCATTCTGACAAGTGCCAATGCCACTGTCCCATATCAGGAGAAAACCAGTGTATTATATTCATGAAATGATATCATTAGATGAAATTTTGTACGAAATACGTTATGAAAAGATTTATTTGTTCGACTCGCGTAATTTGCAAAACTCACTCCGTTCGCTCGTTTTGGCAAATATTACACTCATCGAACAATATCGGTCTTTTCATAACTGATTACGTAAATAACTATTTAAGTACTCATATACTCTCATATTATATTTGCATTCTCATGCAAATATTGCGGATGATCCGAAAATCATGAATAATTCAGTAAATATGGAATTATTATACTGAAGGAGCAACCCATACCCTCTTTGGACTATATGCAACAATTTTAAAGTAGTGTGACAGGTCCCACTTATACATACCAAGATAACAACTTTGTTTTACTCCTGCCTCATTTTCAACTTACCCATAATATCGGCATTCTCTTCACTAAATTTTGAAAATAAACACTATTGTGAAGTGCAAACCTAAACCTTGAAATCACATACTTCATTTTTTATGTAGGATGTGTATAAGCGATTATTTTCAACACTTACTGAAGAAATTGCCAGGATTATGGGTGAGTTGAGTTTTTTCTTGGTATGTATAAGTGGGACCTGTCACACTACTTTAAAATTGTTGCATATAGTCCAAAGAGGGTATGGGTTGCTCCTTCAGTATAATTATTTCATATCAACTAAAATATCCATGACTTTCGGATCCTCCGTAAATATCGTAGAAGGGTTATGTAAAGTGGGATAAAACACGTTTTAGGTAATCAGATACTGACTGACATGGTATATTTGCATGAGAAAGTAGAAGTCTTCAGGAACGATATGCACTTTTTCTTTTCCTTCTACTATAATTTTTAGCAAAGTTATGACAAATCTAATTTTTGGATTTTCGGCCCTGCCTGAACTTGCAGTGATGGGTTAGCGCAAGCATGAAATGTGACATCGGCGTTAAACCACGTTTTCTGAGAAAACGAGCGTATTTTATAAGGTATTACTGAAAATCCTTCTTGTGGAGAATTGAATTATCTCTCAACCTATCGAAATCATTTTTTGATAAATATAATATATTTTCTGAAATAAAACCAAAAAAAAAATTATTTTTTTTTCAAATGGAAATTTTTTTAGGTTCCACACCTGATTTTTTGTTAAACAATTTTTTTTTAATGATAAATGATGTCGAGATGTCATGTGCCGAGTTTCAGAGTGCTACAGTTAATTCATTCTTCACTTTTTGCTCGAGTTTGTTTGTCGTTACTGGATTATAGAAAGAAAGTGTATTTGATACCATGGTCCACCGTCTTCTAGTGTGAATGCAAGCCTTTCTTTAGGCATCTGAAATAATTATGCCTTGGCATACTTCATATTCATACTGTATTTGCATTCTGCGCGTGCATTCTGCAAATTGATTTCTTCATATTGCAGAAAATAAAAAAACAAATTTTAACAAGGTTAAGGCACTTTTACCGGGTGACAACTAGATCACTTTCAAGCTGCCATTTTTTTATTCTTCGACCGTGTGAAATATAGATTATAGATTATATATTAGGGACTTTCGTGCTACAAGCCTCTACACCGTGACCTTTTCAGATCTATTGTGTTTGTCCTCGAGATCATTTAGAGTTCTTTGTCTAGCCCTGTCTTCTTTACGAGACTCCACAGGCTAGTTTTTAGAACTCCCATGAATCTGGGAGCTCTTGGTTTTTCTTCTCCCAGCATTAGAAACCTTTGCCTTGACAAGCCCTCGCAGTGGCATAGTATGTGTTCTGATGTTTCTTCTTCTTCCTGACAGAACCTGCATAGCATTTCTTCTGCCAGGCCTATTGTACTCATATGTTTGTTGAGCCTACAGTGCCCTGTGAGAAGTCCTACTACTATTCTAGTAGTGTTCCTCTTCTGGCTTAGTAGATAGTCTGTGAATGTTGGCTGCGGTTGTTTGATAAACTCTTTGGCCTGTCTCATCCCTGGTGCATTCTTGAGACTTCTGTTGAATCCATGATTTGGTGTTTGTTTTTAGTACAGCTTTTGCTATAACGCAATACGGTTCTGGGCCATTCAGGGCCTTACTTGCTCCTTCGTCGCATGTTTGCCCGAACTCAGTGAGATTTTCATCTTCGGCTTGGTTCCGTAAATGCCGGCTCCTGCACCTTCATCCGTTTTAGAGCCGTCAGTGTAGACAGCGATTTCCGCATTGATGGGAGGCCCCCCCTTCCACGCATCCCTGTCCGTTATACTTGTCTTGAAAGTTTTGTCAAAGCTATATCTGGGAAGAATGCCATCTGATGGCATTCTTGTAACCGGGTCGTTATCCAACTCTGCATATAGCTTGTTGTAGTCTCTCCCGTGCATATTGCTAATGGGTGCTTGTCCTCTAAGCAACCTGCTCGTGACAGACCTGGCTTCGGCTTGGATGTATATGTGTAGTGGAGGTAGGTTGAGCAAGACCTCTAAGGCGGCTGTTCGGGTGGTTCTCATGGCCCCGGTGGCACTCAGACATGCTTGTCTTTATAGTCCTCCAAGCCGTCGAACCACTCCTACGTGCTTGGTCTTTGGCCACCATACCACCGACCCATACGTTATCATGGGTCTGATAACTCTGGCGTAAAGCCATGTAGTCATTTTTGGTTGTAGCCCCCAATTTTTTCCGCACATTCTCCTGCACAGATTGAAGGCTACAGTACTTTTTTCTATGGTTTTTTGTAGGTGTTGATTCCAGGTCAACTTATGGTCGAAGATGACTCCTAAGTATTTTGCCTCTTGGGCAAATGGAATTTCTATCTCGTTCAGTACCGGTGACCTAAGTCTTTCCAGTACTTTTTTTCGTGTGAATGTGACTATTGTGGTTTTATGAGGGTTTATTGTCAGCTCCTCCTCTTTACACCACCTGTCGACTATATCTAGGGCTGACTGTGTAAGCTCCGATACTGTCCTTGCAAATTTGCCTTTTGCAATAATTGCAAGGTCATCGGCATATCCTATGCAATGAAAGCCTCTGGAAACTAGCTTTTCAATTAATTCATCAATTAGGATGGCCCAAAGTAGGGGCGATAGCACCCCTCCCTGCGGACATCCCTTGTTTGCTCTAGCTGTCAGTGTTGTTCCACCAATTTCTGATATAATGACCCTGTTCTTCAAATTGGCGTTTATCCACTGGCACAGTAGGGTATGTACCCCTTTTTTCGCTAGGGCATTTGCTATGGACTCGGTGGATGCATTATTGAAGGCACCCTCGATGTCTATAAATGTTGTCATGGCTATCTCTGTGTCTTCCAAGGACTTCGTTAGTAGCCTGTTGAGGTCGTCCAGTGCTAAGTCCGTTGACTTGCCTGGTTGATACGAATACTGGCGTTCGTTGAGCGGGTTTGTTTGTAATACCTCGTCTCTTATGTATCTATCTATCAGCCTTTCCAACGTTTTAAGTGGAAAGGTCATTAGACTTATGGGACGATATGCCTTGGGTGTCTTGTCGCCTATTCTCCCTACTTTTGGGAGATATCTGACTCTCACCTCTTGCCACATCGTAGGTATATGCCGTAATGCTATGCAAGCCTTGAATATACGGCACAGGTGTGGAATAAGTATTTCCTGTCCCTTTTGGAGAAATATGGGGTATATTCCATCTACTCCAGGGGACTTGTATGGTTTGAATTTGCTGATAGCCCACCTGATTCTATTTGGTCTGGATATTTCCGTAGCCAGTCTCCATTCCGAAGCCGTTGGCCTGGTTGGCCTGCTTCTGGTACTGTCTACTGTTAACGAACCATTGAGAATTTCTGAGGCCGGAAAGTGTGCTTCTGTGAGCATCCTTAGACTTTCTTCAAATGTTGTGGTATAGGTGTTGTCGTTCTTTTTCAAAAAACCTACTTCGTTTACAGTACCTTCTTTGGCTAGAACCTTATGGATTCTCGAGCACATAGGGGTACCTCCTCGCAAAATTTCCTCCACGATTGTCTTCTGGCCTTTCTTATTTCTTTGTTGTACTGCGTGAGTTTAACCTTGTTTGTGGTCCAATCTTGATTCAATTTAGCTTTGTTAAAAAGCTTCCACACCTCACCTCTGAGGGTTTCTAGATGCTTATTCCACCAGACTGTGTGAAATGAAACTTGGTAGTGTTATTATTCGAACTGAATGTGATTTTTCTGAATCAGCGATGAATTTCTATAACTTCCAGTTTCACCGGAAATTACCTTAACTTTTGAAATTTAGATGGGACACCCCGTATATTATTAAGTTTTTCAGATTCTTTCGATTCTGTAGGTGAGGGGTAGTATTGAGAAATAGATTCAAGTAGTATTGTTACAATGTTGTTGTTTTAAAAAAAAAAAGTTAGTTGACATTAAAACTTCATTAAAATATCTATATCTATTAGTTTCTTTCTACGATATAATACCTCACAGTATTGGAATCCACTGGTTTATGCTCGATTCCATCAGGTTATGGGCCCAGGTAAGTAAAGTACGATAATTATTAAAGTTCAATATGGCAACCGGAAGTTCATTGCCACCGATTGAGAAGCTCAAAGGTAGAGAGAACTATGATACGTGGAGATTCGCAGTTCAGTCATATCTTGAACATGAAGAATTGTGGACTTTTGTGACCACAACCGATCTAAGTACTGAGTCCAAAAAGAACGTGAACGCGTAAAAACCAAATCAAAAATCAACTTGCTAATCAAACCTATAAATTTTGTCCATGTGCAAATGGCAAAAACGGCAAAGGAAGCCTGGGACAATTTAGAGAGAGCCTTCTTAGATTCCGGATTAACAAGAGGAGTAAATTTGCTGAGGACGCTGATTACCACGCGATTAGACGAAGCCGATTCAACAGAAGATTATGTCACTGTACTGCTTGCATGACTACCTGAACAATGTAAGCCAATGATCATGGGCATCAAAAACTCTGGAACACAAATTTCTTCTGATAAAATGAAGACCAAACTTTTACAGGAAGTAAGAGGAAATAATACTGATGATAAAAATGCAGTCGTTTTCTTCAACAAAAATCAATCGAAGAAAACATTTCGTACGAAGGGTCCTAGATGTTACAACTGTAATAAGTTTGGGCACCTCTCCAAATTTTGCTCCGAGAAGAAATCTACCAAGCTGAATACAAAATCCGTCAATCTCCTCTGTAGTCATTCTACCGTGAGTGGTTTCAATCGAAATGACTGGTATATAGATTCAGGAGCTTCATCACACATGACGTTGAGAAGCGATTGGTTGTCAGATATGAGAAATTTAGCCACGAAGTCATCACTGGTAATAATGTCCACCTCGAAGTGCAAGAAAAAGGGAACGTCAATATTGACATCCTGGTTGATGGACAAGTAGTCAATGCCTGTCTTGAAAATGTTCTATATGTCCCGTCTTTATGTGTTAATCTTTCATCAGTAAGCGAACTGACGAAGAAAGGAAACATCGTCGAATTTCATTCTTCAAGATGCCAAATATTATCAAGTGATAGAACATTACTGGCAACTGCTACTTTGGATGGAGATATGTTCAAACTGGACCGACCCAATTCTGTATTTGGATTGTCGTTACCCAAGCCACGTAAACCCAGTGAATTGGACTACTGCATAGAAGAATGGGTCATCCTAGTTTTCAAACAATGAACAAGTTTAGACAAACTTACATTGATGGAAAAAGTTTCTCTTCTGCGGAAGATCTGCCGTGCACCGTATGTTTGGAAGGAAAACAGTGCAGACTGCTATTCCAAGAAGTTGGTACGAGGGAAACAACAATTTTGGATATAGTTTATTCCGATCTCTGTGGGCCGATGAACGTGAAGTCCAAAGGAGGAGCCCGCTATTTTCTTCTGTTCCTCGATGATCACACCCACAAAGTGTTCGTGTATATGTTGAAGACCAAAGATGAAGTATATGACAGATTCGTCGAATTCAAATCTTTTGCCGAAAACCAAACTGACAAGGAGATTGAAATATTAAGGATAGATAATGGATCAGAATATTGCAATATCCACTTCGAGAATTATTTTAAATCATTTGGCATAATGCATCATACACAACCGAGCAAAATGACTGTGCCGAAAGAATGAATCGGACACTCGCAGAAAGAGCTAGATGTATGCTTTCTGATACAAAATTAGAAGAATTTTTTTGGGCAGAAGCCGTCAGTACAGCTGCCTATTTGATCCATGCCGAAACGGAAATAAGTCTCCTGAAGAACTGTGGACCGGATATAAACCTGTTTCAAATAGAATAAGAATATTTGGATGCAAAGCTATGGTCCATATACCGAAGCAGAAAAGACGAAAATTTGATTTCAAGTCATCCGAATGTGTTCTACTTGGTTTTTGCGAAAAAAGCAAGGCGTACAAATTATATGACAAAAAGTCAAAAAATATCATTGTCAGTCGTTATGTAGTTTTCATTGAAAATGATGACATCGAAACACCCGTTCAAGTCCATTCAGGAAATGAAAATGTATCTTCGATCGAGCATGTTGTGCGTGACATGCTGCTTGATGATAAGAAGTGTCAAGAAAGTCATTTTGAAGCGAACCGAATCAAAAACATAACAGAATTTACGTCTTTCAGAGGGAACTCAGATGAACAATATTGAATTCGTGTACCACATATTCACTGAAGAGCCCTATCTCGAAGATTCCACTGATCTTTCTGAGATCTGTAGCAGACCAAATGCGGAATATTGAAGCATTTGTCACAAAACAGAAAAGCAATTGCTTGTAAAGGGACATTCAAAACCAAAAGAGGTAGTGAGGGAAATATATGCCGTTACAAATCGAGATAAGTAATCAAAGGCTGTTCTCAAAGAAAAGGCATATATTTCGAAGAAACATACTCACCCGTTGTCCGTTTCAGTTCGATACAATCTTCTTGGTTTGGCTGTGGAATATAATCTAGAAATAGATCATATGGACGTCATTTCAGCCTTTCTTCAAGGGGAATTGGACGATACAGAAATTTACATGGTTCAACCCGAAGGTTTTGATGATGATTCTTTCCGAGTTTGCCTTTTATTGAAATCTCTGTATGGCCTCAAACAAGCTAGTCGCATATGAAACATAAAACTAGATAAAGAACTACGAAACTTAGGTCTGAAGCGTTCGGAAGTGGATCCGTGTATGTATTTTTCAATAAACGACAATAATAATAATATCCTGATTGTGGCTGTTTACGTTGACGATTTTCTAATTGATGTTCAAAAGAATAAACTGAAGGAAAATCTAATGAAAAGTTTTCATATGAAAGACTTAGGAGAAGCACATCATGTTTTGAGTATGAAAATTAGCAGAAATCGAGAGAAAGGAGAAATTGGAATTGATCAAAAACTATACATTCAAGAAATACTCAACAAGTTTGGCATGATCGACTGCAATCCAAGTAATACTCCTTGCTGTGCTGGTCTCCGTTTGAGTAAAGACATGTGCCCTAGAGACGACAAGGAACGAGAGGAAATGTTAATCATTCCTTACCAAGAGGCTGTTGGAAGCTTGATGTATGTGGCGCAAGTTACAAGACATGATATTTGCTATGCGGTCAGTCTAGCGAGTCGCTTCAACACAAATCCAGGTATACAACATTGGCAAACTGTTAAAAGGATCTTCCAATATCTCAAAGGCACGCAAAATTTCCAATTAATATAACAAAAAGACAGTTGTCCACTAATGATAGGAAATTCAGATTCTGACTAGGGCTCTGACGTGGATGACAGAAAATCTCTCACAGGATACATTTTCACGTAGAGAGGTTTGATATCTTGGAATTCTCGTAAACAACCCACAGTAGCTCTATCCACGACAGAAGCGGAATACATGGCTGAAACAGCTTATCAAGGAGTTGGAGCCTGATAGTTTAGATACCATGACAATCAACTGTGATAACCGAAGTGCCATTAACTCTTCTGCCACCGCTATGTAGAAGGCACGGACGAAACACATCGATTTTAAACATCATTTCTTGAGGCAACTGGTAGCAGAAGGCAACATACAATTGCAACACATATCCACCAATGATATGATAGCTGATATCATGACCAAGGAGCTCGCTGGTACGAAATATCGGAGGTGCATCGCGAAAATTAATTTTTCCTTGAGGGTTTCTGAATCTAGGGGATTTATTGAGAAATAGATTCAAGTTGTCTTGTTACTATGATATTATGTTGTTGTTTATGAAAAAAAAATTAGTTGACATTACAACTTCATTAAAATAAAAGGTCTTAGTTTCTTTCTACTATATAATACCTCACAGTATTGGAATCCACTGGTTTATGCTCGATTTCATCAGGTAGGTCTGTGCAGACATAATTGTCAGCATCTCTTCTTCGTCCGTATTATCACAACTTGCATCATAACCGTGGCTGGATTTTCATCTCCTCTGATCCCGCGCTATGAAACGTGGTCTATGCCGCGCCATCTTCCGAGTAGAGGAAGAAGCACTTCAAGTCTACGGCTACAGATACATTCATTTCAGACATTCAGAGCTTTCTGCTCAAGACTCTTAAAAGAGCCATACAGTTCATTCGAAAAGTAACGAAAACGGTTTATCAGCGAATACATTTGACAGGCGAGGGAAATAATGAGTACCTAGATACATTCATTCTCGATGATTCGATTATGATATAAAATTTTTTGATCATTCATTGATGTCATTCTAAAATATATATCCTTTGTAGGCTTATTGGAATAACCTTGGGTACATTATGATTCTTCTGATATGTTTTAAAAATCTGGAGTAATATGATAATAATAATCTTTTCGAATATTTCAGCAATCTTCAAGAAATATTTTCCTGGAATGTTCCATTCCCTTGATCTTGTGTGTTAGTGATCTTTCTGAAATATTTTTAAAATATTCTGGCGTTATATAATAATGATAATCTATTCGAATATTTTGGAAATATTCTTAGAAACATTCTGTTTATAATATTCAATTTGGTTTCATAATGTTCCTTCTATTGGATCTCATGAAATCTCAGGATTCGAATAAAATTTGATATGGAATTCCAAATCTACAAATTCGACCATCGAATCCTGAACTCACTTTTTTATTCGATACCAAATAAGATTATAGATTGTTAATTTCCACACATTGGTTCTCAAGGTTTTGAATGAGGATAAAACATTATTGTTATTGAAATTGGCATCCCTCATCGAATCGTATAGTCTCCTTCTAAAACAAACTCTTTTACTCCATATCCTCGTTTTCTCATCGACACTCGTAATTTCTCAGTGATTTTGAGTTGTATGAAAACATATAGGAATCGCATAAATTCAGATCATTAATTCCTGATCCAAACCATCATAACCTGATCCAACTGTTATCGTTGCGATTGAAAGTGGAATACCTCATCAAATCTTATAGTCTCCTTAAAAAATCACTGCCTGATACAAACTCGTATGTCATGTATTCGGGTATGCTTATAAATTGCATCTACTTATAAATTCTCATACAACCTTCCAAGAAGTTTATGTGCTAGGGATTACGTACGTATAAGTTACATACTGTCCACGTAGATCCTTATAAATTCTCATAATTCTTCTATATTTTTTCATGAGATTTCATGTGGTATTTTTACAGGGTTGTAATCTTCATTTGGTAACTTAAAGGACGGCTGTACAGTTGTATAATTCAATTTTTTTGTTATAATTGAAATACTCAAATGTAACTATATCGCTTTCATAACACTATTAAACTCATTATTTCAAGACTAATCCAAAAATGTATAACACATACCAACTACCATCTTTTATAACAATTTACTTTTATTTAATTATTTTTTTAAATTGAGCCGTATCTCGCATAGCCTACAAAGACATAGTTGACGTTGCCAAGGAAAACAATTCAATTGTGCAGTTTATAACTCGCTCAGAAGATGACACTGTGTGTCGAAACAATTTTGTCAGCATATATATTTACATATAATTTTTTAAGTGTAAATTATCGGAAGTTTTTATTTCCCACCCACTTATCAGTGATGATGAATTTACCCATATTAGATGCCAATACCCTAGAACAATTGAATTGTTGTACCTATGTCTAATTAAACTGGGTACCAAATGAACTAAAAACACATACAATTTGTTTTGGTATAAATGCTAGAATAGTGGGAACTAGTATCGTTGGATCACTCCTCTTTCAAGATTTTTAGAAAATGAAATAGATGGATTTTTGGATGAATTGCTTTTGCAAATTAACAATCGGCTGATGGAGCAATGCTGTGAGAAACTACATCGCAGATCGCTTTGGAGAACCTGTCTTCACTATGCATGAACCAATTAGGTGGCCGTCTCGTTCACCAGATTTTTTGCGGTTTTATTGAAAATATTGTCTATGTAACACCGCTATGAACACTACAAATTCTACAACGACGCATACTATCATTTGAAAGTATTTCATCAGAAATGCTACGAATGTAGCCAAGCAAAATAAATTCTGAGTTCGAAAATGCAGAGATCAGCTCGATCGAAACTTCCCAGCGAAAACAAAAACATCTCAGATATGTTAAAAGTAAAACTCTTCGAAACATCAAACCTCCACTGCGATTTTCTGTTTATACATGAATAGAACGTGTATGTAACGGCAAATGTCCGCCGCGCGGGGGTGTTTTCAGGATATTCCTGGGATATCACAAAGGGCATTTTTTCCTCGTTCCTTTCATAGCCTTTTCAAAGACAAAATATAACATTTTCAAAGCTTTTTGCCTACATTGAATCACTGCACATAAAACATTTTTAGAGATATTCCTTGCACATCACGAAAGGCATTTGATAGGTATAATCACAAAACTGTAATTATTTAAAAAAATTCGTCAACAACAAACAATATTGAAAATTTGGCATAAAACAATGTGTTTCCTGTGATGGAAACTATACGAGGGAGTCTTTATATAAATCAACACCCATATATTTATCAAAATAAACACATTGTTTTTGCCAAATTTTCAATATTGTTTTTATAGAAGGAATTTTTCGCATAAGGTGGGCCAGTTTTGTGATTATACCTCCCATTTTTTTATTGTTTTTTCATTCTACTGATTGTGCAAATTAACAGTCAAAATGTGCAGATAAAAACCTCAAGGCAAATTAAAAAAAGATTATGGGCAAAAATTATTTAATAGGCCATCAAAAATTCAAAATCAAATTGTCTTCCATTACTCTCCATTTTTTCGGATGGCGGAACAATTTTTTTTGTATAATTATTGAATCATTTTCTTGTTATACTTGATTTTCTTCCACATCACCTGCAACATAAGGACAATCTGCTGTTATGACGGATTTACTATTGAAAAAAGTCATAATAATTTTTCATTCTAAATAATATTAGCCATACCTATATTTTTTATGAAACGAGCAATTCTCAGAATTTTGATAAG